>VHZZ01007834.1:22366-49102 GCA_009801015.1 Silene noctiflora
CACGACCATCAAGTTTAGAACAAAAAACTTAACCACTAAGCTACTTGATTGATAATGACTATTATAGAACATATATTGTATATATCTTTGTTTCCTTGTTTTTTTTTTTTATAAAAAAAAATTTCCGCCAACCGAGGGTGCGCACGTGCGGTGCTGTGCGCACCCCTCGGTCCGCCAGTGGATATAGATTTACATTGCGAAATAACATATTTGAGTACCAACTAATACAACCCGTACGCGGACCCCAACCCCAACCCCAACCCCAACCCGGTTGGGCACATTTGAGTCTTTGACAAGTCTCTAATTGGTTCTTGTAAAACCAATCCCTTTTTGTCATTGTAAAGTAGTTGGTCCAAATAGATTGATCCCCAAAACCCAGAGAATAACAACACTCAAGAATCTCTCAGTCTCCCTCTTCGTTTACCTTACTGGATCTCTTCATTACTCCTCTTCCCTTTGTCAGGTAATTATAATTATCTTAATTCCATGTTTTAACTAATTCATTGCTCATTTTTCAATTTTTAATCATTAGGGTTTATCATAATTTGTGATCTTTATAATCAGCTAATATATGAATTTAACCCATATGTTTAATTCCCTCGATTATTACGTTGCTGATGTTTTTTCTTTGTTTTCTTTAATTTGGGTTCTTTGTTGATGTAATGATATTGGTTTTTTTAGATTGTGATTTGATTTCTTGTTAATATAGTTCATTAAGCATGTTTTAGAAGAATTAGCACAAATACTTGCAAAAGACGGTCTTTTATTGTAAGACTAACCGATATTATGTAATAATACGGTGATAATGGGAAATTAGGTAAATGGGTATAGCTCTAAAACTTGTAAAAGACAGTCTTTTATCGTAAGACCAACCGATATTATTTGATAATGTAGTGGTAATGGTAAATGGGTCTGTGGGTATATGGGTATGTGGGTCTGTCTTACAATAATTTAACTTGAGACGGTCTTTCAGGAGACTGTCAGACTAAATTTTGGACTAATGGAGGATAGTAAGTTGCCTGCAAGTGAGTCAGTTGTAAATGGGGACTCGAATTCCGATGAGAATGTAGCAACTAGGCAAAGTGAAACTAGCATGGAAGCCATAGCTAGGAGAAAGCAGGAATCTCGTGCTATTGATGTGGTTTTTTGAGATTGTGATTTGATTCTTGTTAATATAGTTTATTAAGCAAGTTCTAGAAGAATTAGCACAAAAACTTGTGAAAGACAGCCTTATATTGTAAGACCAACCGATGTCCAGTATTAGTTAATAATATGATGGTAATGGGAAATTGGGTTTAGGGTCTGTCTTACGATGTTCTAATGTGAGACGGCTTTTCAGGAGATTGCCGGGCTAAGTTTTGGGGCTAATGGAGGAGAGTAAGTTGCCTGCAAGTGAGTCAGTTGTAACTGGAGACTCGAATTCAGAAGAGAATGTAGCAACTAGGCTAAGTGAAACTAGCATGGAAGCGATGGCAAGGAGGATGCAGGAGTCTCTTGCTATTGAGAATCGACATAAGTTTTGGGAGACTCAACCGGTAGGGCAATTCAAGGACATTGGGGATGGCAGTTTGCCTGAGGGTCCCATTGAGCAGCCTACACCGTTGTCGGAAGTTAAACAGGAGCCATATAACTTGCCTGGTCCATATGAGTGGATCACTTGTGATATGGAGACTGAGGAGATGTGTGCCGAGGTTTACAGTCTTCTTGCCAATAACTATGTTGAGGATGATGAGAACATGTTTAGGTTCAACTATTCGAAGGAGTTCCTGCAATGGGCTCTTCGGCCACCTGGGCATTACAAGAGTTGGCATATTGGGGTGCGGGTCAAAACCTCAAAAAAGCTTGTGGCCTTTATTACAGGTGTTCCGGCAAAGATTAGGGTGCGAGGTGAGGTTGTTTTAATGGCTGAGGTTAACTTCCTGTGTGTTCATAAGAAGCTTAGGTCGAAAAGGCTTGCACCTGTTATGATCAAAGAGGTTACTAGAAGGGTTCATTTGGAAAATATATGGCAAGCCGCTTATACTGCAGGGATCGTTATTCCAACACCTGTAGCCACTTGCCAATATTGGCATAGGTCTCTGAACCCGAAGAAGTTGATTGATGTTGGTTTTTCAAGGCTTGGTCCTAGGATGACAATGAGCCGCACTATCAAGCTCTACAAGCTGCCGGACTCGCCAGTTACACCTGGGTTCAGGAAGATGGAGCTTCGTGATGTTCCTGCCGTAACCCGGCTACTGAGAGGTTATCTGAACCAGTTTATTGTTGCACCCGACTTTAACGATGACGATGTTGAACATTGGCTTCTTCCTAAAGAAGATGTCGTTGATGGGTTTGTTGTCGAAAGTCCTGTGACCCATGAGATCACTGATTTTTGCAGCTTTTACACGCTGCCATCCACTATTCTTGGCAACCCAAATTACACAAATCTAAAGGCTGCTTATTCTTACTACAATGTGGCTACAAGAACTCCATTGATTCAGTTGATGAATGATGCTCTTATAATAGCAAAAAAGAAAGACTATGACGTTTTCAATGCCTTGGACATTATGGAGAATGAATCGTTTCTCAAGGAGCTGAAATTCGGCCCTGGTGATGGCAAGCTTCATTACTATCTTTACAACTATCGCTTAAGGCAACCCATGAAGCCTTCTGAGCTTGGGCTTGTACTACTGTAGTGCAATTTTCCGTTGAAACCTCAACCGACACCTGAGATATCCTAGGTAAGACTTTTTGTTTGTTGAGTTTTTGGGACTAGTGGTTTCTTGGTAATGACTTGTCTGTTCGTGTTGGATACTCTGTTTGAATTGATTACCCCCATCTTGTTCTTGTTAAACTCAGAAATTTTGGGCTTCTCGATAACCGGTTGCTATTGATCATATATACGGTTTGCTTGAGACAATTTGAAATAGAGATCTTTTTTCCCTTATTTATGTATTATATCATATGTTCTGGAATACATATTTTACTCCCCGACATTTAGAAGATAGAAAATATTAAACCCCTCAGTAGTTAAAAGAAAAAGAAAGACCATTTAGCACCACATAAATTCGCCACCGAATAAGTACTTGGTATTATCGGAGGGCGCAAGCAGCAATGATGAAGATGAAAAAGAGAATAACAAGAAGAGCAGTGTTAAGGATGGTAACTTTTTTCCAGCCTTTGACGAAGAAAGCTAGATAACCCCCCTTGCATGTTTCACAATTGTAGCACAATTTGGCAGGGTCATTGCTCCAAGCTTTGCAATCTGCATCTTGTGATGCCAACCCTTGTGCTGGGACTTCCCATTGCGTGTTACTTTTATACTCGTATCCACAATGCACGGGTGGTTTGCAGCACCCCATCTGTTACAGACCGCATTATGAACAATTGCAGAAACAACACTATTAGTTACAATCGAAAAACGTTACTACAGTTACGAGCTCAATTCTAGGCATTGAGATCATGACACGATCCAGTTGTAAAAGGTTTTGAAAATCACTGTTACTGCATTTGAGGCACTATTACTATATTGGCTGTAATCTGTATGCATGATTCAAAATCTCGGCTCAGATGTATTGGCCGAGTTGCATCGGTTTTTCAATTTACCGATGCGAGATATCGCCCGTGAAATCACCGAGAATTATTGTGACGACGGATTAAGGACCAATTATACCGAGACTATGACTGATACCGAGATTTTTAACCATGGTTTTATGTATATGGCATTACATTGAGTTCAAGACCGAGAAATTGAATTAGATTATAAAAGGAAAAAACAGTTACATACCTCCATGGAAGTCAATTTAGATTTCTTGTATGTAACAAAATCCATGAGGGTCCTAAAAGTGCTGATCTTTCCACAAGCATCATGGTGAACCAAGCAATTCACAACATCTTCCCAATGATCATCACTAACAAAGTTTTTCTTCAACCAATTCGAGAACATTGGAAGTTCATACTCCTTGACTCCTCCCATAACGTCGTTGCCTTTTCCGCCACCCTTAATTAAGACCCCGCTAACACTTAACAATGCCAGTAAACCAATAATTAAGATGAACAATGTGAATAAATACAACCATTGGAAGATGCTCACGCGACAACACGCGCCAAGCAAGCCGATGAGAGAGACGATGAGTAAACAAAACCCGATGGCAAGGAGAGGTTTGTACATTATGGGATCACAGGGGGAATTTGCCGTTATTCGGAGGAGAAATCCTGCTAAAAGGATGGGGAAAGAAAGGCATAGTGTAAATGTGTTTAAACATCCTAAAACACAAGTGCTTACACCCATTTTTCTCCCAAAATTGTTAATTTCTTTCTTTTTCTTTAAAAAAATTAGGGTTTTTTTTATTTATTTTTAATATGTTTTCTTACCTTGAATAATTAATCCAAGGGGCAAAAAACTGAGTTGCATGCAAAAGCATGCAACAGAGAATTGATGGAATGTGGAATTGAGTTTTGAATGATGGGTAAAGAGAGAAAAGGGGGAAACAGTATAAATTAGAGGGCTATTTTTTCAGGGGACAAATTTTCTCTTTTGAGATATAGATTGATTCTAGATTCTAGGCTAAAATACAGATTTTGTGATTCTATATGCCGAGTATTTCCATATCGCTTCATAAGCACTGCCATGACCAATACCACATTTTTATTCCCATCATGATTTCTGTTAGTTTAACTTGAAATCATCGTGGATGTACAATGCTTCACATAGACTAACCTAAGTACATTCCGATTATAGAAAGGCAACAAAAAAAACAGTACATCAACGAACAGGTAATACGGACTAAAGTAATCATCACCGGTCCATAATGTGAGAGAGATATCATATATTACTTCAGATCAACACTTGTGCATTTTTTAACAAACAAGGGAACCATATTCATATATGGAGTAATTGTTTCGCACATCATCGCTTGAGCTTGAACCAGACTTTCAACTGGTAGATATGCATCACAACCATCTGAGTTAGGCTACCTCTCGCTAAAATTAGGGAGCGTCATATTGATATATAGTTTATATATACATGGAGCTATTCCTGTTAATTTCGTGGGAGTAGAGCGTTTCTGTGTAAAAATGGCAGCCTGAGGCCCTGAAGTACTAGAGAAGAAGAACAGCCGCGACTATCAGCACCACAATAGAAAAAGCCAGGGCCTGCAGAAAGACAAAAGGAATTTTATGATAATGGTGCACAGAGGAAATCCAAAAATGTACTAGTAGATATCGTTTGATAAAATCTTAGAGATTTTGGCCCGGCAAGTTCTTACGACATACTCAAGGTGACCTGCAATCTACTAAATTCAAATAGCACTCGTATAGTCGTATGGCTTCACAAAGTAACCCAAGCTGCATGCATATGTTTAACTAAAGCCACTGAGGGTAGTAGTCATGATTAGGATTCAAAAGTCGCCAACAACAAACTTGCCTAAATGAGCTCCCTTTATACAGAGTACAAAATAAAACAAAACAAAACAAAACAAAACAAAAAAGAAAAGAAAAATCATTTGAAGCTTAATAGTGACTCTCACATTTGTTCAGATTTCAGAAGACCAGCTATGAAGGAATTAAAGAGCTAGTTACTTCTAAGTACTTAACTGGCGTATCGTGTGTCCGACACCTATCGTGTCCGACATGGTACTTGGTACTGACACTTCACTTCAGACCAAAAAAAATTGAAACATTCACACAAAATAGCCGTATTCGACACTTGACACATGTCAGACACGACACCCGTGTCAGAGAGTCGGGGTAACACAGCTTAATTACGAAATTGTGAATCATCTTGTGAACAGAAATTTCCGGTCACATACCAATTCTCACGTGGATAATACACTATACATAAGTACTTACAGCGACTGCACAAGTAGCCAGCCCAGTCCGTTCCCTAGGATCTCTCTGGTAGTAATTTCTGAAGTAGAGGATTGTAGCATAGTACCACATCAATGGAAAAACAAAGCCAAGAAGAAAACTACAAAGAATTAACATATGTATTTGTGTTAGGAGAGAAGATCAGGGTGTAGGCAAGAAAGAATAGAAGAAAAATGGGAACTCACGAGAACCAGCCAATTCCACAGCCAAAACATGGGAGGGGCTTATCATACAGTCCTAACGACGAGTCATTCGCATCTTCAATGAGAGCATAATCTCCACGTATACATTCCTTTTGGTCTTTAGTGTAGCCTGCTATAAACAAAATAAATACCCAGTATTTAAGAAACAATATCAACTACACTCAACGGAGACAAGATCTAAGAAACACATAACCTTATGACATATCATCCACCATCTCACCAAACCCACGATTTGTTAAGATAGTTCATCACTCATCAGCACGTGTTGTACTATTTTCAAATGTAATCAATCCTTTTAACATTATATTCTTTGCAAACATGGAACTAGGCATTGGCTCAAGCTCAACTCATGTTTGGTGAGATCGCACTCTACTTCACATACGAACAATGTATTACTCCCAAATTCACGACACGTGTCAAGGTCACCTACAGCCTTAACAGAGGTCCACGTAGCAAAAAAAATGAATTTACTTATTTTCTTAAGTACTCACAATCAATTTTCCAAGTACTTGATGTTCAATATCTGTCTGATTCAGGACATGCTATAATGAACACGAGAACGATTTTATCATGAGAAGTTGACAGCTTATGTAGTTTACCACAAAATATTACATCTGCTAACAATAAGAAAATATAAAAATTGATAGACGAAAATGTCATACATTAAAGTAATCCGTAGAATGGTTGAACAGCCATTATGTTTGATACTGTGACCACCGTAATCTATGGGATTTAAGTCCAGAAAAATGTTGAGAATTGAAGTACAGCACTAACCATGCAAGAATATCCGTTTTAGTTTTACAAATTACGACCATCGCATAAGAAACAAAGTGTATGCTTACCATGAAAGATTCTGACCTTCTACAACACGACAATGTTGATAATGAACTACAACACTAACCACGCTATATGACTCTGCCGTCACTGCTCAGTTGTAGTAGTAGTATCTGCTGATAAACCAAGACATCGGCGAGATGACAATGATTTTATGCTGCATTTTAGCTTTTCTACAAATGTTTTCATCAACTAACAAATGCGGTATCCACACCACAAAATTAAATAGCAACTCCATTACCACATTCCTCTTTATAGTTCTTCTCAAACATTGAACAAGGTTTCCATTACTATTCCCTCAAATGACTACCTCAATCAAAAGGGATTGCCAACATAATAAAGACTACAACCGGTAATACTCGAGAATTTTAAGGTACGGTGAAACGAAATCATAAACTGCTAGTCAAATTTATAATCAAATGAAGAGCAGCTTACCTTGTTCCATTCTCAGTTGTAGAACGATTTAGCAGACTGATATCAAACTAATACGCGGCCGAAAATGAACACATCAAATCATCTACAAAATTTGAACATAACACAATCAGAAATGTTAATGATTGAAGCTCAATTCTATATCAAACTAAAAATTTATACACATAATCTTAATATCCTGCATAATAACATCAATACATATGCCTCCAATGTACACAAACAAAGCAACAGAAAAAAGGGGTCCATAAAAACCCTCTTTTTAATAATAAATTAACCTAATTAATCAGCTCAATTTTTCCACAAATTGTACACAACACACTAAACAAAAATCCAAAACAAGCGAAAAGATAGGAACTTTTTAGCTAATAAAGTTGAATTAAACTACAAACTGGATTGGAATCAACTAAAAATGAACTAATTTATGAAAATGGAATTGAACCCATGTATATATAGGAAAGTAATTGAGGAAATGAACTATGTATACACAGGGAACTTACGGTCTTATTCTATAATTGCAATTATACGAAGGGAGGGGGAGGGGGAGGGGGAACAACAGGAATTAAAAATGCAGGGGTACATGGGTATGCAGAGACTTGCCTGAGATTGAAAAGATTGGAACTTTGAGAGAAATTTGGGAGATTTTGTAGAGAGAGAGAGAGGGTGGATGAGTGAGAGGTAGACTAGTTGTTCAAAAGTTGTCTTCTGAAAAGATTAGTGTATTTATTTATTGATGATTATTGCAAATTTGCAATGTGTGGAGTAAAAGTATGAATTATTGGTTGACTAGTGGAGTGAGGGTGTTTTGCATCCAAATGACACCACCTTAAATTGTTGGTTCCCAAACTAAATACTCGCTTTGTTTCGATTAATAATTTAGAGTTATGTTGAAGCTTTCAAATATGAATGAATGAATGAATACTAATTGAAACGAAAGAATATCATATAGGGGCATAGGATAACGAAGCTCATTTTTTTTCAAATGAGCCCGCCCACAATCAGAGTAATAGAGCTTTTACCATTTAAACTGACTCTTGTTCTTATAGGATGCCGAAGTTATCAAGAGGTGAAACAAGTGACTAATATGATAAGCTGAAAATAAATGATAATCCATGGCTAGTAACAGAACCACAGAGTCACAGTTATATTCAGTGACAAATTAAGGATTCGCAATTAGTCAGGTGTAATTGTTCAAAAAAAAAAAAAAAAAAAAAAAAAAAAAACTACTATAAGAACAAAGGAAATTGAAAAAATCAAAAGTCTGAACCGACAAAACATATATTTTAAAAGATTTCAATACTTTAGAGAGCGATCAGCTAATCACTTTTGCTAACCCTTTCAAAACCTCAATTTCACCACAATTCCTTCTAATGTTTCTCTCGTTACTCAAAATTCCACTCTCTTTTGTCAAATATCGATAAAACACGACAATATAGAAAAGTTCAATCCAAATCTACGACCTATTTTCTACATTACTCCCATCTTAACTAGTCGACTTTGATTAGCTTGACAAAGCCAAATCTAACTCACATCACAAATAGGCTTAATACCACCCACTTACACCCAAATCAACTCTTCTCCTTCCTCATAAACTCAAGCCCACACACAATCTAACTCATATTGGCTTGATAGATACACCAGGCAAACGGGTCAACTTAGTATGCCTCAACTTAGTCGGGTTTGAGTCTATTTGAGACGAGTTATTTTCCAATTTTACAGGACTTAGGTCGAATCGAATCAATTCAAGTTCGGTCTTATGGGGTCGATTGTTGTCAAATTACTCAGAGATATGTCATGTTCTTTCTGTATTTTTAGAGTTGAATTGAACTGAATGGAGCTGTGCTGAACTGAGACTGAACTGAATGGAGCTGAGCTGAGCTGAACTGAACTGAATTGAGCTGAGTTGAACTAAATTGAACTGAACTGAATCGAGCTTAATTGAACTGAGCTGATTGGAGTTGAACTGAACTGAAATAATATTAATATTAAATATAATAATAATAATAATTAATAATAATTGTAATATAATAATAGTAATATTAGTAATATTAATAACTATAATAATAATGATGATGATGATACCACCGCCGACGACCAATAATAATAACAGATGATGATGATGATGACCATTATTATTATTGTTGTTGTTAATAATCATTGTCATTGTCATTGTGATTGTTATTGTTATTGTTACTACTATTATTATTATAAGAAGAAAAAGAAGATTACTAATAATAATATTAATACTGATAATTATACTAATTTGAGTGATTAACTAGGTAGCCACCATGAATCACAGTTCACCATCAATCCTAATTATGTGAAATAATTGAGCATTTTTGCTAGATTGTTGTTCAAAGTCTAGTCATGTACCATCTTAATTTGAGTGTTTAGGTAGCCAACACGAACCACCAACAATCCTAATTTAATTAATTATAAATAAATAAAAATCGACAGACCCTAGTTTCATCGTTAACAAAGAAATAAAATTTGATTGATTAATTAAAACTCAACAAATAATATTAATAATTGATAAACAAGTAAATTAATTTATTAATTAGTAAGTTAGAATCCATCTTGTAACTTTTAAGTCATTTGAGCTATTAAATTAAGTTTAAGGGAACATGTTGATTTAAGAGAGTTCATTTAGTTTAGTTTTGGGTGAAAATGGTTCAAAATAGAACGTTTATGGAAAATTGTATGTGAAGAGTAAAGTTCGTATTATGAAAAAACAATTAGGTATTAATAATAGTAATATTAAAATTAACATTAACAATGTCATTAATAATATTATTATTAATTCATATTAATATTCATATTAATAATAATATTAGTAATAGTGATAATTATATTAATATGAATATTATTGATTTTAATAACCATAATATTCATCATAATTTTAATAACCATAATATTCATCATTATAACAATAATGAGGATGATTAATTAATTAATAATAATAATAATAATAATAATAATAATAATAATAATAATAATAATAATAATAGTCGTAGTAATAATAGTAATAATAATAAATAAATAATATTAATAAAAACTATTAAGTTTTAGACTAGCAGAATTGAAATGGGTTGAATTTAGTGGGAGCTGAATTAAGTTGAGCTGAACTGAACTTAATGGAGCTGAGCTGAACTGAACTGGATTGAGTTGAGCTGAATTGAAGTAGGCTGAAAATAAGTCAGAAAAAACAAGGCCATAGTGGCTTATTTCTAGCAATACAAATTCGAACCAGGTCATATAAAATCGAAGCAATTTTAAATCCTCAATTCAGATGTTGAGTCGGACCGTTTTGCCAAGTCCTGAACCCACTCACCCACCCACCCACCTACCCACCCCCGAATCTACACTCCTACTTCATAAATTCGAACCCACAAAGGCCAAAGCCCATACTCAATCTCCCTTCCTCTACTACCTCTTCTATAGGGTTTAAATCCACCATTTTTACCCACCTTCTCAAACCTCAACCCACCCTTCCTATCATCCACAGCCATGGAAACACAATCACCCTCAACAAAATCACACAAGAAAAAACAAAAAAGCCACAAACTTGACACAACAATCCAGCTAATCAATGAAGAACAAACAAAAACACCACCAATTATAGGTTATTTTCCATCTGGGGTTGATCCAATTACTACTAATCAGTCATCTAATCCACCAATAATCACAACATTAAGGAATACAAAGAAGCCAAGAAGACTTGAACTTGTTGTTAAACCATTTAATTCTAAAGTTGATTATGTTGGTACTAATTATTCTGGTGAAGCTGCTGCTGGTAGATTAGGTGTTAATCGTCTTGCGGTTGTTGATAAAGTTTCTCGTACTATTACTTTTATTCCTATCGCTTCTGGCAAGGTATGTATTAATTATAAATGACTTGTTACGTTGCGCTTCTATTGTGAAGTTATTTGATGTAGTTTTTGGTATATGGTTGTGTATATTTGACTCAATGTATTGGGTTTAGTGGCGGAACTAGATGCTAGTGAATTAGCGGTCATTTGACCTTATTCTTGATATAAGGTTGTGTATATTTGACTCAATGTATTGGGTCTAGTGGCGGAACTAGACGGTAGTCAATTAATGGTCTTTTGATGTAATTATTGATATAAGTCTGTGTATATCAGACTCAATGTATTGGTTTTAGCGGCGGAACTAGAGGGCGGTGAATTGGCAGTCCACGTGTATATCCAACTCAATGTATTGGGTTTAGTGGCAAAACTAGGGGTGGTCGCCTGGTGGATTACAAAAAAGTTGAATTTTTTTTGTTGGAGTTTTTTAGTTGACCTTATTGCATTACTAGTTCTTCCCCCTGAAATGTTCCATTGCTGAGAAATATTGATTGAAAGTATAGATATAAATGTATAGTATGTTGGCTTGTTGAGCATCATGTTAGTAACTAGTTTGCAGGATCCCTCAATGCATTGGGTTCAGGGGCGGAACTAGGGGGCTAGCAGGGGCATTCGGCCTCATGGATTGTAGGCTGGAATTTTTAGTTAAAAGTTCCGATATTTTTTCCTATTCCTGTACTAGTTTGCGCCCTGAAATTTTTCATCCCTAAGAAATATTGATGGGAAGTATAATATTGTGGATTGTGGGAGAATCATGTGAGTAAACAATTTGCAGTACCTTCAATGCTTTTGGTTCAGTGGCAAAGCTAGGGGTGGTTGACACTTCACATCTGGATTGGAAAAGGTTGATATTTTCAGTTGGAAGTTTTTTTTTTTTTTTTTTTTAATTTTCTTCTAGTTTACCTTGTTGCATTACTACTTCGCCCCCTAAAAAATATTGATGGAAAGTATAATACTGTGGCTTGTGGGAGCATCATGTGAGTAAACAGTTTTCAGGATCTCTCAATGCACTGGGTTTAGTGGTCAAAGTAGGGGGGTAATAGGGGTGGTTGCCTAGTGGATTGTGAAAAAGATGAAATTTTAAGTCGGAAGTTTTCGATTTTTCTTCTCATTTCCCTTGTTGCATTACTAGTATGCCCCCAATTTTTCGTCCTGAAAATATTGATAAAATGTATAAATGTTTAATATTGACGCTCGTGGGAGCATCACGTGAGTAAACAGTATATAGGATCCCTCAATGCATTGTTTCAGTGTACTAGTGGGCTAGCAGGGATTGTTGCCTCATGGATTGTGAAAAATGTTTAAATATTCAGTGGAAGTTTTAGATTTTTTCCTAATTTAGGTTATTGCATTAGTAGTTCACGCCCTGAAATTTTCGTCCCAAAAACTAGAAATCCTAGTTCCGGAACTGATTGGGTTATTGTTGTTGTATTGGGTACTTTGATATTTGGGTAAGAAAAAAAGTATTGAAATTTGTTGGGTTTAAGTTGAAGGAAATAGGGTATCATTCTAATTTCTATGTAGTTTGTGTGGAATGTATCGGATAAGAAAGTGATGGACTTTTTTGCCCTGTTGTTTCAGCTGGATGACATTTTTAGTGGCTGATGAATGTGGGAGTAGGGAATTGTGTTTTTTAGCGGACCAAGCAGTTGTGTGAGCTCAAAAGATTGGAGTAGTGATTTGTATTGTTGCATATGCTTTATCGTTTATTTGTTGATTATAGCAAGGTATTGCACGTCAGAAAGGGTGTTGAGATATATCTTTCGAGTTGTTTTGAATGTATAAGTCCTACCAATCTTAGTTTGGTTTCATGTGGATTGTTCAAAATCATTCAAATACTAGTCTTAGTTTTGTTTTTGTTTAGCCTATGAAACATGTAAAAAATAATTTGTAGCTTGTTTGGGAAAGGATGCAAATACGTCTATGTTATGCAACAATTGGATGGACGGAAAGTCGGAAAGTATAGGATTGTGCCTTGTGGGAGCGTCATGTGAGTAAAGACTAAAGAGTAGATGTGTGGACCTGCTTTATTATTTATTACTACTAGCTCCGCTTCTTTTTGCTGGGAAGTAGCCGTCATTTGATGTAACTCTAGATATAAAGTTGTGCATATTTGACTCAATGTGTTGGGTTCAGTGGCGGAACTACAGGATAGTGAATTAGCAGCCCTTTGATGTAATTTAGTTGTGTATATCGACTCAATGTAATGTGGATTGTTCAGAATCATTAAAATACTAGTTTTAGTTTTGTTTTTGTTTAGCCTATAAAACATGTAAAAAATTTATAGCTTGTTTGGCAAAGGATGCAAATACGTCTATGTTATGCAAACAATTGAATGGCTGAAAGTCTAAGATTGTGCCTTGTGGGAGCATCTTGTGAGTAGAGAGTAAATGCGTGAACCTGCTTTTTCTTTGTATTTTGCTCAGAACCTGTTGTTTGATCAATTTATTGGCATTAGCACTGTTTCCGTTTATCTTATCAGCACGTGTAGTTCTTGGTTTTCGGGTCTGGCTTATACAAACTGTATGTAGTTTTTGTATGATGTTGTGTGCTTCGTTTATTCTTCGTTTACTGTTAAGAGAAGAAGTGTGAGCCATTGGGTTGGGAGATTTTCGGTAATAGCAAAATAAAGCTTTGAGATAGATTGGAAGATATTAGAAAGAGAAAAGTTTGTTGTTGGAGTCAATTTAGACATTTTTATCGAATGTTAGTACATGGGCGCCTGGGATTGTATCGAGTGTTGATGCATTTTCTTGAAAGCACTTGATGTGTGCGTTTTACTCCTCAATTCTAAAACAGCCGATGACATTTTTTTAGGTATTCAGATTAGAACCAAAGGTGAGAAAAGCAGATAAGTCGACTGAGGAACCCGCAACTCCAGGAAAGGAACTCTCCCATGATGAGGTGAAAGAGAGAATGGGCAAAATTACTGCCGCGTTTGGCACGAAAGCAGCATTATCACAGGTCTGTTTTTACTTATCACTGCAGTTCCAACATTCTGTCTAACGTGACCTTGACCTTGACCTTGACCTAGCACTTGTAACTTTCATGTTTAGATTCCTAATGTATGTTCCATGTCATTCGGATAGTAGCCATGTTGTACAGTTTAGGTATTCACGGAATGAGGAATATAGCTATAAATCAGACAAAAAAGTGTATTCACGGAATGAGGAATATAGCTATAAATCAGACAAAAAAGTGTATGGAAATAAGCACTATTTTTCTTGCACTGTGGGGATATACGATTAATGTAGTTATAATTCATGATATTAAATATCGACTGCAACTACGCATCACAACCGAGTTATTAAAGTATTGAAGTTTGCCAGTGTGCCACTATCTCATTTTGAGGCGTTATCGACTGAATTCATTCTCGGAGAACAGATTCCGACTTGAACTCAGATTTAATACAATGGTACTTATAATAGAAATTTGAGTAATATAGACTTGGAGTAGAATGCTTGAAAAATTATGGACCTAATTTAAGAACCCATTTGATTTTATGTTTGTGATGCAGCAAAGAAAAAAACTGCAGTTAGAGAAACTGGATAACCCTGAGTCTAAGCAGGAGATGAACCAGGTTTTGCAGCACGCCCCTGTAGACAAGGCGGCCATTGAGAGTACCAGCAATAACACCAATCCCAATCTTCCCCCGCATGATGTTTATGCTAACACACCACAAAGCGCTTATCCATTGAATAAAATTATTCTAAGTGGAGAGTTGGGTTATATAAATGACATATTGCATTTGCTACAAGCCGGGGAAGAGCTGAAACCTGATGTATACCCTACGTTTGTTTGCAACAGAAGCCACAAAGTCGTGTTGCTCGAGGTAAGTTCATAGAATGTTTTGTCTGATTAAAAATTGTATGTGGCACGCAAAGTTAGTTGCTTCTTCGACAATTTGGTATCCCAGCTCCCACACCTTAATCACTAGAAGGACATCCACAAGTTTTCCTTTACCGGCATAAGAATATTGCATGATGCATTTTTCATCCGTAAACAGAAACTTTGACAAATACTGGGGGCATTAATATCAAATAATCCGTAGGTTCTTTTACAGAAAGCCTGTGAGTTGCACAAATTTTGTGCGAGGCCAACCTAATATAGGTTCAGCGAGTATTTGAGGTGGTCTCCGCTGAGAGGCACTCTTGTACAAGTCTTCCTCTTGTATGCATTTTATTCCAGTTTTTCCTTGATACAAATTTTGATATTTTTTTAATGTAATTTTATCGTTGACATTTCTAGGATGAAGAAGAGAAGACAAAGGTTGCTGGTATCCTGTCATATATTACCCATCTCGTAAACTTCAAGAATAAACATTCTCTTGAAGGGTTCGAATCTGCAAAACACACCAAGATTCCAAGCATGCTCTTGCAAAAGTTCACAAAAATGTTTCTTGACCCGGTTAAAAATAGAATATCTGATGATAAGATTGAGGCCATGCTGAGCTATGTGTTGGTTTTGACCCTACATATTGACGAGTTTGAGAGCGACTTCACAGATATTGCCAAGGACTTGAAGATGTCTGCTGTAAGCTTGAGACCCTATCTTTTAAATTTGGGATGCAAGATTAGGAGTCGCAACGGGGTGGCCATAGCAACTCTTCCTACTCCGCTGAAATTTGAAACTACAAACAAGAGGAAGCGAAAGGGTAGATAGGTATGATGGGGTAGCTTATGGCTTCTGAAATCACCCGACGTTTTAAGATATCTTTGAACTTAAATGTACTAGAGAACTTCGAAGTGAAGCGATTTTTCAACAAGACAACATATTACTAATGTGCTTCTTCCTCTGTTCCATTTGATTGTTAACGTTTTTCAAAATGAGGGAGATTTTGTCATCTGAAACGTTTCGCTCAACGTGTCAAGTTTGCCTTGAGCTAACGCAACTATTTACTTACATGTCCACAGTTTCGAAACCTTCTCGTTTATTCATTTCTTAGATTTGAAAGATTAGAAAGCCGTCGAAAAAAAGTTGTCTTATAAACATAAACATAAATGATTGAGATTGGTCAAAAACTTGTATTGTTGATCCCTTAATTATTGAGAAAATCATCATAAAAATAAATTAATGATCGTCATATTCCCACGTTATACTCTTCATAGAGAAGAAAAAGGAAGTTCACGGAGTTGCATGAATTCAGTTATCCAACCAAACACACAATATTTTTCTTACAAATAAACTATTACTCCATGTATAATGAAGACTTTATGGCTTGTGAATTGTGATGCTTCAAAAACTTGCAATAGGTAGAGAATTGGTCTTCTTGACAAATGAGTTGTGCATTATTTTTTATTATTAATTATTACTTGGGGATGAAGGCGACTTGGGACATTTGATTATTCGAACAAAATGAGAAATTATCAGTAGAAGATATTATTATTTCAAGGAATATTCCATAACTTAAAAATGTTACAACAGTTTGATTTACAATTAAAAATTACTTGTATTATTTTCCGATATATGTGATGAGAATCGTATGCTTTTATAGCTAAAGACTTTTGCTCGTTTCACTTATTTGTGATAATTATTTCAAACTTATGAGTTACTTTATGCTACTCTTCTCCATTCATTTTATTTCACAAGTTTGAATAAAAAATGGAAATAAAAATAAATAAATAGAGTACTTAAACTCGGTCTAAAATCGATCCTCCCACATATTAGTCCGACCAAATGTAATCTTGCATGTACGGTATACTGATTACCAAATTATTACGAATAATTTGTAACTAATTTTTAAACAAACGAATTAGTTTATTTAGAAAGAGGTCAAATTATAGACTAAGAAGATCATATAACATGAAATACTCCATAATTCTTTTTACTGCATTAGTTAAATAATGACTCTGTATTTATTATTATCAATAAATAAGTGATTTATATACTCCGTATAAAAAAAAAAAGTCCTACCCAAACTCAATAAAACGATCTTATACAATAATTAGTCAAACGACTCAAGTATGTTTATGTAGAAGGTAGGGCATACGGAGTACGCGGTTTGCTTCCGTAGTTTATGATCTTCTTATACATTCCTCGTCATTAGAGTAATGCATACACAAGATGTTGGTATCGCAAAATGCCCAAGTCATTGCGGCTGGAAGTGTAACATATACACTACTTCTGGTGCAGAAAATTCACAACAAATCAAATAATGAAGTGAAAGACAACCATAATAATGGATTCTTATCATAAATATTAAGTTACCACTATAACTAATTAACAACCTGTTCCTTTAATCATTCTTCGAACCGCGTATTTCTCCCCAAAACATGCCTTCTATGTCTATTTTCTCCACAAAGCTTCCCATAAATACTACCACAAATACCCGTTAGAAGCAATACCAATTGTTGATAATAATAATAAATTAAGTATTCTAGAGAACTATTATTTTTTTTGGTCTAAAGAGGATCAGAAAGACGATTTTGAAGCTAACGGGTTTCGAACCTAGATCATGAGCACTTTCTTTCATAACTTTACCAACTAAGATTTCTTAAAGAACCGTCCAATGAGATAATTGCGATAAGATTATACTTAGGAAAATGAGATAGCCGTCAATTTCAAAATCTATTAGTTGGTGTAAGAAAAACATACAGAGTATTATTTTACATTAACTATTAGCGTGCATGCGATAGTTATACATTACATAGTAGACTTTATGTACTTAAAAAATAATGGCAATAAGAATAATTCATATCATCGACGATAATATATAGAACCATAAAAAAAAATGTCTAGACAATAATATAAACTCTTAGAACATTCACAAAAAAAGGTGGCAATATTTCCGTATTGGGCATCACTCCCTCACATATATATATCATGACGGGATTTGAATCCAGGTCATGATCGATCATGACTTTATCAATTAAGATAGTTGACTCTGTGCTTATATGATTAATATTATGACAAATTAACCGGACAAAAAGGGTCTGATAACAAAATTAAAACCGCTAAAAAATATTTAATACTCCTAAGAAAATAGAGAATGTTTGCCACCCTCAACATTTAATATGGCTTATCTAACAAAACATTGATTGCATAATTAGTGATGGTATAAAAGTCCATTAATCCACTCTTTAAGACACATGCATTGTTAATTTCTTTATTCCATCCCGATTTCATGATAAGTGTTCTCAATCATTTATAGCTTAATCGATTGTCCACAAGCAAAGCAAAATCTATATATAAACATATAAGTTCATCTAAACTTTCTAACCAAACCAACCCATCACATTTGGGGCACCATTCCAACAAGGGTGCCCCCCATCCTTAATCAAGTCTTAATTACTTTCCTTAATTACATACACAAGCAACCCTTTAAGAAAAAACACAAACATTTCCATTTTCACATATTCAAAACATATTATGGAACAAGATGATGAAAACCCTCCTCCTTTTTGGCTCCGCCAAGTCGACCAACACCAGCACCAGCAACGTCGTGTGTCGTCCATGTTCCTCAACACTGGAGTCCTTGTGATAATTTTGATGGTAACGGCGGTCATATTCCTAGCCATTGTTATCCCTTCAGTTGCGTCACTTTCACGACAATTGTTTAACCCGGGTCTAGTAAAGAGAAGTTGGAGCTCACTCAATGTTCTACTAGTGATCTTTGCTATTGTATGTGGGTTTCTTAGTCGGAAAGATGACGATAATACCCCTGTAAATAGTCCTACCAAGAAAGATGAATATCCTGAAAAGATGCAATATAATAATTTTGGTGATTTAGAGAGTGTATTAAGGTTAAGAAGAAATAGTAGTTCATACCCTGATCTTAGACAAGAGTCTAATTGGGCGATTAACGATAATAAATGGCGGTTTAATGATGATACTCGTGTCGAAAATCTCAAGTTACAGAGATTTGATAGTCAAGTTAGTAATAGTAATCAAGTTGAAGGGACTAAAGATATCGAGGTTGCATATGAATCAAGAACTCCACCGTCACCACCACCACCACCTTCAACGTCGTATTTATGGCCTTCACCGCCAACGCCACCTCCTCCACCGCCATCACTGCCTAAGCGAGGCCATTCGTCTATTCCAAGTAAAAAGAAAACCATTCAAACATTTGAGACAATTGGTCATGGAAGGTACAAGTGGAAAAATTCAACAGTTAGGCAACCGAAACCAAAGAAGGTTGCACCACCCCCACCTCCACCACCTTCGAGACCGCGTTCACGGCCAGTACAGATGGGCCATTATACAGAGAACAAGGATTTCTTCAGCTCATTTTATTATCAATCAAAGAAGGGGAAACACAAAAGAAGAAGTTACGAGAACTTAGAAAATTTTGCTGAACCACCTAACGTCACATCATCAATATACCGTTCAAAGTCCACACCTGAATTTCCGCCACCGCCTCCGCAACCACCGCCTCCGCAACCACCACCGCCGCCACCGCCACAATTTGTATTCAACCACCTTTTCTCTAAAAAAACCAAACATCAGAAAAAAGTCAAACCAACTAAAGTCAACCCATCAACACCAAAAAAGCCAATTAATAAAATTCTTAGCTTTACCACAATAGATGATGATAAATCCGGAGGCGGCGATGAGTCACCCATGAGACCAATAATACCGCCGCCTCCACCACCACCCCCGTTTAAGATGAAACCATGGCGTTTTGTTAAGCAAGGGGATTATGTCAAGATTGAGAGCAACAACAACAAGAGTACTACTCCATGCCATAATTATTCAACTTCTGAAGATGAAAACAGTAAACCAGTACCATTGTTTAGTCCAAGCCCTGATGTTGACATAAAAGCCGAGGACTTCATTGCCAAATTTCGAGCTAAATTAAACCTCGAAAAATCAAACTCCATTAATCTTAGACATGGTATCGTCCCTTCTCGCTTACGCGATTATTCATAATAAATATTCAGTTCATTTTTACTCTTGGCTTCGTCTACGTGTGAGTTATTCTCTTACATAAAACTATAATTTCATTTATTCTTTAGGAATTTTTTTTTAAATTTTCTTTTTGGCAAGTAAAATTTGTAGACTTTGTTGATAGTATATAATAATACATCACACATGTAGGTGGAACGTACACATATATACATTATACAATAATGAACGGAATTTTCTTTTGTCCTTATTTTTGTCTTTAATCAATTTCCGATTATGGTTCACTAGAAATGGATCTGTGGAATCCTATAATGTTCGTCTTTAAGCCCTGATCTTTAAAGATCAACACATCAAGGGACCAAATATTATCAAGGTTACGTTAATCACTTCACATGTACTCGTAGAGTCGTAGGTACATTGAACATATCGTTTGTCCTCAACTTGTTTAATTTCTCTTGGGGAATTGGTACGAAATTTAATTATTTGTTCGTCAATCAAATGCTCCTATATATATGAAGTTGTTGTTTTCGCACTATGAGTGTGGTAGCGTCAAATAATGGAAGAATGCAACAAACATTTAACATTCTACATTTGTACTAAAGTTGTTGAAGAGCAAAGGAACAACTAATAGTATATTCTTAAAAAAGAGAGCAAGGGTCTATTCGGCAACAACAATTCTTTCACTAGTTAATTGCGTTTCTTAATCAATCGTAATCTCACAACATATATATCTTATTGGTCGTGCATATATTTAGTTTCATTGATTTAGACTTGAGCTATGCACAAGACTAAAATGTACATCTAGCTAATCAACTAATGCAAAATGTACATTCATTACGACCTCTTAGATATAGTCCGACAAGGTGATATTATCTCATTTTGCTATTTTAAAGTATGTCAAGAAATTGTTAATAAAATGTTGCGAGTTTTATTACATTAATTTTTATGGCCGTTCTGGTCCCTAACATTTATAATGTATATTTACTAAACCAAAATTTGCATTATTATTTATCATGTTGCCTGGAACTTGCCAGTTGGAACGGTCCCCTAGGCGCTACCTAGTTACCCGCTAGAAGAATAAGATATAACGAAGTCATTGCCTTTAATTCCAAGCCGATTAACGGTGGTCTTAAATAAAGTTGTTAATTGAATCAACTCCATCCATAATCGATACCTATCAATATGTATGAATAAATGTTAGTTACAGTATTACATACTTAAGCGTATAGCTAGAGCTATGTATATCTTATAGTTACTCCATTTAACAAATGTATAGAAATGATTAAAATGAACAAATGTATAGAAATGATTAAAATGGAGCTAGGAAGTATGATACAACAACACAAAGCACTAATACAAGTACACACCCCATCATGAAAAATCGTAAGCATTTGACTCTGCCATAGATAGTGACATACAAGTTTATCAACAAATGAAAAATGGAAAATGAGACCCGGGATATAATTATTGTAAATTCCTTAGATATTTTCATTGCCCTCCTAACTATTTCAAATTTCAAACTAATATTTGTTAAGGGGTATTTTGCTCATTATAGCTATATAGAGCAGTTAGTTGATAAATATAATTATAATATAATAAACTAAAGTGTAGGTATCTCATATCCATATCAATTTGGTTAGCCACCCCCTAAAATTTCTAACGAGCTTCATGATTAAGATCGAGTTTATCCTGGAAAATTGCATTAAAAATCAGTTTACCTTAAACAAGTAGGTATGGTCATTAGGGGACTGCTGTTAAAATGTTCATGTCATATTTGTAATTTTGAAACCCTAATTTACCTTTTTAATATGTTTGTTAACATTTCTTAACTTGAAAACTAATGATGATTTTGAAAAGTTGAACAATGATTTGGAGTTATAGTAAATATATGATTCAATTTGGATCCAAATACCATAATTTGAGTCGTTATTTGCGATTTGGGTGAACCTTAACCGCACATTCATTTTTGTTACTYGATTTGTGTTCAGTACACATAATTGCCTTTACTCCTTTATCGATCGATTTACAGTAGCAAATTCTTTAGCAAGMTTGCCGTGAATGATCACAATGATGGTTTGATGAATGTGAATTTTGTATAGGTGATAAAAGCATAAGAGATACGTAGACCTTGTTTTTGGTGATTGGATTTCAAAAAAAAAAACGGCTAACAAATGACATTTCTATCCTCTGGCAATTTGGCGCAAAAACTAAAATTAGATTTGTATTTTTTCAATTTTCCTTTTTTTTTTTTTATGAAAAATTGCTTAGCCACGAGAAATTGACACTTAGGCCAAACGACGTGGCCCGAGGGTATTGGAGTTTATTTAAGAAATATTTTAAGTTTTTTGGACTTTAAAAATGCTTGGATTTTGTCCTAGTTAAAAGTCATTCAAGAAAGTAGGTGGTTTAATGTAGGGTTGTAAACTAGCCAATCTGAGCTTCAGCTTGAGCTCAGGCTCGATTCAAAACTTGTCAAGCCTAAAAAATTCAAGTTCAAGCTCAACTCAAGTTTGAATCGAGTTCGATTTATCACTATATATATAAATGTCTAAATACAAGTAATTTGAAATAAAATTATCCTTGTACAATATGCTAAAGAAACAAGAAGAAATGTGGTGGCAGGCGCACGGTATTAGTGCTTGGTTTATATGACTAAATTGATAAAGTTGTAAGAGTACATATCAATCGATAACATTATTACAAAAACCAAATAAAAATCTATTCCTTTCAAATTCGAACGTTTTAAAATTTAAAGAAAAAAATTGTCCACTAAATACAACACTCTAAAATCTAAATTATAATCTTATAATGTGGAGGGTTAATCCTTAACCCATAAAAAAAAGGCTAAGCTCCTCTTTGGGGAAAAAACTTAAAATAAAAAATCTCGTTCTTAGAATCGTAAAATATCTCAATCTCATCTTTTGTTTAAACCCATGGTTTCGAACCATGGCCATGTGAAGCGCTGACACATCCTCATCATGATGATAACATGCCTACTTTAATTGTACCTCTAAGTGTGCCATTTTAATTCAGGATTATTGCTATCTTCTTAAGCCAAGATCAATCAAAGCTCAAAGTCTAGAAGTGTTGACAAACATTGTCCAAGACTTGTGTAATGTAAGGGTAAGAAAAAATAGCACTAAGCAACGGTCACAACAACACTTGCTTGTTTATGTAACAGTAAGCAAGACTGTTGCTCAAGTCTGTGTCACTTGAAGAAATAAGAAGTCTCGTTTTCAAACACTTGTCCTTTCAAATATTAACTTACTTTATAAAAGTTTACATTTCTGAATTCTTTAAAAACTTTGAAAGATTTTTTTTTGAAGAAAAGAATATGTCAAGAGCATCTTTTAAAAGGTTATTTCTCAAAATGACAAAATACTTTTAGCGTGACTTTTGGAAAGGAAAACTTGTTCCTTTCCTAAAGTGTTCTTTCAAATGTGTCTTCTCTTACTTGTCTAATTTGTCTTGCATCTGAAATTCCAAACATTTTAAGATGATCCAAAAGCTTATTTTTTTCTTTTACCTTTTGGATAATTGCCCTTTTAGGTGAAAACTTTGGAAGGTCAAAAGGACTTGTCTTGTACCAAATGTCTTGACCTTCAAAACTCTAGTTTTCTCTCTATAAAAGGAGCACTCATCCTTTTCATTCATTTAAGACTTTTTCTAAGAATTTAAATCTGAATTTGAAAATTATTTCAAAGAGTTTTGAGCTTTTCATTTGTTTGCAAAATTTTTTGTATGTTGTCAAGTAATAACAGTCTACATAACCGTTACTTTGAGTACTATACTTTCTTACCTAGAATCGTTTGATCTTATAAGTTGTCCTCCTCAATTCTTCTTAGAATAACATAGAGGAAATTTGATCTTGTAAACATTATAAGTTAGAGAGTCGAGTTCTTAGACATAGTAGTCCTTGAATTCTTGTCGCAACCGGATCGTTGTTGGTCATTTTTATTGTAAGGGTTTTAAGTAGTCGGAGTAGATCACTTAAATAAAGTAATAAAAAGAAGATTGGACGTAGGCCCTTAGAGTGTTGGCCGAACCAATTCAAAAATCGCCTTGTTGATCTCTCCTTACTTTATTTCCGCTGCAACTTTTATTTACTTGTACTTCTCTTGTTTTCTTAAAACAGTATCGAACACTGTTACTTTCGTATAGTAGCTATCTCATCAGCTAAGACGAACTGAGTAACAGTCTGAACAACTGTTGTTTACAATAACTCAAACATCGATACATCACTTAATCATTTGTTTTCTTTATGTATCGTGTTTTATTCAACATTGACATTCAACTTACTTTAATCAATAAAGATTAAGTTGGAAAATTTTAAAATAGTACTTAATTCACCCCCCTCCCCCTCTTAGGTACTAAGAATCCAAACTCTTCAATTGGTATCAGAGTCTCGTGCTCTTGATCGAGGCTAACTGCGTTAGAGTTTGATTCTTGGGATATGAATTCCGAAAAACACTCCAAGATCCCGGTCTTTACCGGTTAGAATTTTGGATGGTGGAAGCTCAAAATGGAACATTATATCAAAATTATTGATTATTAATGTTGGAAATCATTATGAACGGACCTCTAGCCATTGAGGAAAACGAAGTTTTGATGGGTACTACTAAGGTCAAAGCCAAAAAGGACTATAATGAAAATGATTTTAAATTGGTCGAGAAAAACTCGAAACCAATGTCTATTCTTCAAGGATGTGTTGGTGAAAAAGGAGTGAGTCGAATCTCCAAATGCCCTACGGCTAAACTATATTGGGATTCCCTTGTTCTTGCCTATCAAGGGACATTTCAAGTTAAAAAACATCGTTTTGACCTTCTCATGCAACAATATGATATGTTTCGTATGTCAAAGGATGAATCCATAAATAGCTTTTCATCTCGTTTTTCTTGTATTATTAATGAACTAAAAGGTCAAGGAAGATATTTCGAGTCCAAGGACATTTTTCGAAAAGTTCTTCGTAGTCTTACTCCTAAGTGGCAACCTAAGGTTACCGCTATTGAGGAAGTCCGTGATTTATTCATCTTAACTCTTCATGAACTAATAGGATCACTAATGGCTCACGAGTTTAATCTTGAGAAAAACTCTAGTGAATCCTCAAAGGGAAAGAGTATTGCTCTTTTAGCCTCCCCAAGTGATGAGGAGGATGAAGAGGAAGAATAATTTGCTATGTTCTTAGGGAACTTAGTAGGGATGGTAAATGGGCAAGGTAATAGAAAGTTCAATAATAACTACCCGAAAAAACGCTTTCCTAAGAAACGACCTACTTCCACTATTGAATGTTTCAAATGTGGTGACAAAACTCACTAAACCAAAGAATGTCCAAAGTGGGAGGAAATCAAATCAAAGGAAAAACATGATAAAGCTAAGAAAGAGTACAAACATAAGGTCATGTCCGCTATTTGGGGGATGTCCGACTCCGACAACGATGAACCCATTGCTGAGCAATCTGAGGCAAAGACGTGCCTAACCAACAAAGACAAATCTCTCAAAATTGAACATCTTAGATGTCTCATGGATCATCCCGACGACTCCGACTCTGAATCCGACGATGAGGTAAAGCTCTTGAAAGCCAAGGTTAGAACTTACTCCAAAGACAAGGTGTGTAAACTTCTTGACAAATTGTTTGATAATTGTCGTGTTCAAACTAAAAAATTAGATGTCATGCAAGATGAGATAGAAGAAATTGCACAAGAGAATGTTCGCCTTAAAAATGAACTTAAAGCAACATAAAGTGTTACTGTTACTTCTGAAATGCATGATGAGTTTAAAAGAGTCAAGAAATTGAACAAAGAATTGTCTAAAGAACTAGAGAGTCTAAAGATAACTTTCAATGATGTCTCTGACCTTGAAAACATAAACACAAACCTGGCTGTGCAAATGTTCATGATAACTAAGGAGCGTGATGAACTCATAAAAGATCAATCCATGTTAAAGGGAGATATAAATGACCTAGTTTATGAGTTAGAGGAACTTAAAGCAACAAAATCTCGTACTGTTTCATCTGACAGTAACAAACAAGAGGAAACTTCAAATGAACTAGTCAAAAATATGAAAAGAGAAAATGAGCGTCTCGAAGTTGACATAGGTACCTTTAAAAGTGAGATTAGGATCCTTCATGAAAGATTTGTTAAATTTCAAAATGAGTCCCCCAAATGTACCTCTTCTCGAACCAAAATTGTCCATTTAGATCGGTGTATTTCAAGTCTTAAATTTAATGCTGAACATAAATCTGAAATAATCATGGAGCTACAATCAAAACATGATTTTATGAAAAGGGAACTCAAAGTCTTTAAAGATGAAAATAAAGCTCTTGTTTGCAAAATTGCGAAATTGAACAACGAACTTGTTGATGCTAGAAATGTGTCTAAAGGCCAAGAAGGAAGTCAAAATATCCTAAACTTTCTCACAAATCAATCCAAGAGATGTGAACAGTTGCCGGTTTGGATTTTAATTGGAACAGTCAGTCACACTGTAACATTCAAAAGCCGGATCCTAGCAAAACTGATTTTCGAAAGAGGAAATGTAACACCCCCACTTACCAAGGAAGCCTGCACCAGACCTTCCCTGGCAATCAAGGGTGCTACCATCTCGGTTACCCGAAGCAAGTACATATCAAACGTCAATAAAAGAACATCTTAAGTTATTACAAGTCGTAAACCAAAAGAAAGATGATACAACTCATGACACTACCAACTGCATAA
>VHZZ01007835.1:11555-29048 GCA_009801015.1 Silene noctiflora
TGAGTAGGTATATCCTACCTTTTAGCTAGCAATTCCATTCATCAATTCAAGTCAACAGTCAATAATATTCCACCACGAACTCGTCACCTATAAACGCGTATTATATAATTAATTCATTATTCAATATCGTATCCTCTTACGAAACATATTACTTATTAATTATTAATTAATAATTACGTATTATACGATTTATATTAATTATCGTTTCGTAAAACAAAGCGAATAACGAATAAACCAAACCCCTTAAACCCGCGACAAAGCCCGTCTCAAACACACGCCCCACACAACTTTTAGCATCAAACCTCACCAAGGTTGGCCACCGTGAACTCCCGTGCTCACCACCAGCCCTAGGAGTCACTTCCTAGCCAACCACCAAGCCAACACCACCGTCCTTAACACCCCCTGCTCACACTCCCTCACGCATACACACATGACAGCCACCCTCACGAAACTCCCTCGCAAACCACCATAACAGCCCCCACGCCACCACCGGCCATCACCCCCATCATCCCTGATGTACGGCGAATCCATTGGTGGGGTCCAACCACCCTCAACTCCATCACAACCACCACAAACTCCGCCTTAAGACGGTTGCACCAAAACGCGATGCCTTCCCCTGTTTTTCGCAATTCCGGCCACCATGAACACCAACGGCCACCACGGCCAACCCACCATGGTCGACTACTTCACCTTCAACCAACCCAACCAACCACGGGTCAAACCATCAAGTATTCAGGTCCCAATTGTGTTCGAAAGCCCGCGCACCAACAACCCGTTCTCCCGTCTGTTTCACGCTTTCCGGCCACCACCATCGCCGTCGACGGTCACCTCTCGGTCAGAACATGGTCACGGTGGTCTAGGGTGCAACTCCGGGTCAAGACACGGGTCCTATATGGCTCATACGTCAATTGTGTCGGTCTCTATTGTAGACATGTGAACGATTAAGTAATTAATTAGAAATTGCAAAACCGTCTTACCTCTTCCGATTATGCAAAGTTCTCGTAAATCTAGATCTCCTCTCAAACACAAAATACCAGAAATTATGATTGTAAAGGCTAGGGTTAGGTTGATATCTTTCCTTTTATACTAATCCAAAACCGTACAAGCCCATTATAAAAAGGTCTGATTACTAACTACCGTCTCATTACTAATTATCTTCCATTATTATTATTTATTATCAAATCCCGATCATTAACATCGTCTTATAATTAATTATTATCCCGAGCCCTTTCAATTAATTATAAACAATTACGTTTACTATTCGTATAAACTGTATTAAATTACTAGGTATTACAAAGAGTCCTTATTAATATTATTTATGTTTTAATTTAATTTGGGTAATATTAAAATATTAGGTTTTTTTTTTCAAGTTTATGTAATATATTTTTAATTTAGTTAAGTTGGTGTTATTTAATCTACTACTCCCTTTTATGTTTAATTTAGTTAAGTTGTTAGTGTTGGTTAATATACTACTCCCTTTTATTTTTTAAAAATTGTTAAACACTAGTTGTTAAATGAAGAACATGGTAATCAAAATATTACTCCGTAAATAACTAAACAAGATGCATGTCGATTAAAAAGGGAAAATTCATATTTGAATTTGAATAGATTCAAGTTAATCGATATCTCTCTTTCCATTCTGACCATTATGTTGATATGATTATGAAATTAATTTAATGACATACAGATTCACTTGATTCTTCGTCTCCAGATTTAGATCGAAAAACAGGTTCATCTACTAGCCAAGTCCTAAACGCAGAGGACATTATGAGAACGCATATATTCGAGAGTTGGAATGTAATGATAAGAGGAACATGGTTGCGGTATGCAAAGGTTGGGCTAAATGCTTCACCATAGGGACAGATGGTCCGAAATGGCAAACCGATTACAAAAGAAGCTTAAAAAGAGAAGTGAAAAATGGGGTCCCTAAGATAACAAGAAATGGTATGTCGTTATCTCGTCTTGCTTATGCAGGAAGTTTACAAACAAGGGATCTCTTTCATATTGATCACAGGCTTAACATAAGCACTAAGCTTGAACGAGTTGTTAAGTTTGAATAACAGATGCGATTTAAGTTCGTACGYCTAATGTCAAATCATGTCATTTCGGATGTTATAAATTTGGTTATTCATTATGTTTATCGATTAAGTGTCTTGGGCCATTAGTCACTTAGGTCATTATTACTCAGTAAATATGTTTCCATATTATAACCAGATCATATTCGTTATGCTTATAAATTAAGTGACTTGGGCCATAAGTCATTTGGCCCATTATTATTCAGTTGAAAATTTTTGTTAACTGTGAGATTTCAATTGGGCTAGATATTTTTCTCGATTAAGTCACTTAGCCCACTATTGTTCTAATTCGGATTCTAGATGCTGCAATTGATGAGAGTCATTTGCAAACGAATTGAAAATTGGTAATTGATTGATTTTAACAAAAAAATAAGCAAGCATAACAAAAGAAACCAAAATTAAAAAGGATCAACAACAAATATGAAAATAGTAGATTAATGAAGTATTGTCACAATACAAATTTTCGATACAAATTGAAATATTAAACAATACAAATTAAAGCTTCTTTTCTTATTTATGAAATATTATCACAATACAAATTGAAATTAATAGTACGAATACAATCCATGAATAATACAATAACCGAAGTGCAAACTTTTCTGCTTTAGTAGCACGCAACTTCTGAAATTTCAATTTAATATTTTCCGACTTCAATTGTCGTAACYTATCTTCCAGAGAGTTGTTTAGATCAATCAACTTGTCCATAGTACGATCAACTTCCACGCTTTCATCCCATACGAAATAGCCACAATGTTCCGTCTAATGATGCATTGAAAAATTAATTAGAGCTCTAAACACAGATATTCAACTTATTAAATTAATTAGAGCTATAAACATAAATATACCTTCCATAAAGGACAACGATAAAAAAAACCTCCCTTTGTTAAGTCCATTTTTCTTCACGAGTTGACAGATTGGAACCAAGTCATGAGAACAATGTGAATCACAAGAACAAGATTGACTATAACTCATATTTGAAAGATGATGGCGGTGTCGATAAAAATCAAATAAAATGGTGTATGAGATTTGAATAAATAAATATATTAGATTTGGGATAAAGAAATATATTAGATTTGGAAAAAAAATACTGATTTTTTTTAGTGAGATAAACGATTTTTTTTTAGTAAGGAAATAATAGATGAATAAAATAAATAAGAATAAAAAAAATATAAGATAGAAAAAATAATTAGTATAGAGATTAGTATAAAAAAAATAGATTAATAATGCTAATGATCTTTGGAAAGCGGAGTAATTAATAAGTTGTCTAATTTTGAATTTGAAATTCAAAATTTTCAAATTTAACCCTCTAAAAACTGATTTGAAAAAATTTCATAGGGTCCCTACAACAATCCACGTGTCCGCGCGCGAGTGGTTTGTGTACCAAGGGCCTTGTACACGACGTGTACATCTAGCCTTTTCGGCGTAAGAGTGTGTTGTATTGCCTTGTATTTAGCAACTGGTAAAAGGATCCCAACCTTTATAGCCTTTTAATCAAGTGCTTTAGCATTTTCGTTGCAAAACTTTTAATCTCGCAAACAATAGCTCAGGCTCGTCATATGAACACATGCACGTCTTTAGGAATGTACAAGTATTAATACCGTACTGTCACAGGGCAAGACGTATCTATCTTATCCCAATCTTATGATTAAAGTTTTGTATTTTCCACTCTTGATCAACTTCTTATTGACGAATGATTCAAACATAAGTTACTTCAAGATCAAACATGAATGTTAATGTTTTGAATTTGGCCTTGTTCTCGAACAGTATATTCAATTGAAAGAAATCAGACTACTTTTAAGCACGAAAAATTGATTGGAATTAAAAAAACGTAAATATACAATAATCCTATAAAATTGGTATGTGATTTTGTGGTTATTTATTACGTAGGTCTTATAAGATCGAAATATAATTTTACTTGCTCATTTGCAACTTATTTAATAATGATTCTAAATTAATCCAAGATGAACCACCCTCTTGAATTGACTTCTCTGCGACCTTAGACAACTCCCCAACATTTTTTCTAACCATCTCGCCATTCTCCATACCCATAAATTCGAATATCACCTTGTTCAACTCCTCCGACTTAACAAATCCTTTAGTTGAGCCGTTACAAGTCTCAACTCTCAAACCCACTTTTAACTCCTCCACAACCATCTTGGCATTTAAATGTTGCTCTGCTAGCATCGGCATCGCTAAGACGGGGACACTTGCACATATGCTCTCGATAGTCGAATTCCATCCACAATGAGTTAAATGCCCTTGGATAGCCTCATGTTCTAAAATCATCCTTTGATCTACCCACCCTCTCACAATTAAGCCTCTCCCTAGTACCCTTTCTTCAAGCCCATCAACTACTTCCTCTTGATTGGGCTTTATCCTCAAAGCCCATAAGAAATCTATCCTAGAATTCTCAAGCCCAATCATTATTTCCTTCAATTGTTCATTGGATATCTCAGCTTGGGTTCCAAATGCTATATACAAAACTTTCCTTCTTTCAGCCCATTTTTGGTCTAACCAATCTATCCAATTGGGCTTGTCACAACCATCCAATTTGGGCTTATTGGCCAAGCATAATGGCCCAATACACCAAGCTTTGGGTTGAAAATTCAAGTTCCAAAATTCCAAATATTTGGACTCAAGTTCATCAAAACTATTGACTAACAAACCATAGCTATTAGATGTAGCCATACCACACTTGGCAATGTAGTCAACTATTGGACCTTGAGGCTCTTGTTCATTCCACGGGCTATCGAAATGGTTCCGTGTCACTTGGACCCAAGGTAGGCCAGGGACGGTGATCAACTCCTCCTCAGACTCGACCTTTGAAAATAATCGACCTCCAACCATAACAGTGTAAAGGACAAAAGAATAGTTGTTCATTCCGTTGAAGGCCAACCTTGGAATATTAAACTTGGAAGCCGATTCTACCGTCCAATGTAGAAAACCATCTGATATAAGGCAAGTAATAGGAACCGCTTGTTCTTGTAAATTCCTTAACGCGGTTTCAAACTGGGTTTGGAGGCTTTCTACGGCATAGAGAAAAGGCGTGAAAAGGGACATAGACGGGAGTTGATCAGTACTTTCAACTCCCGCAATAATTTGACTTGTAGGAGAAAAAGACAAACAAATAACATCAAAAAGTCGAGGAGGAAGAGAAGCGAGTGAAGATACAATGAAGGACTCATTCGCCGGAGTTGTGAAGATGGTGAATTTCGCTTCGGGATTGTGGCTATGGATGAGTTTAACTAATTGAAGAAGTGGGATCATATGGCCTTTTGACATGAACGGAAACAATGCTACATGTAACAATGAAGTAGCCATATTTTTTTTTTTTTTTTTTTTATTTGTTAGCTACTCACCCATAAAACTTGGGCAATGGTGTACAAATCTCATGTAGAGGATCAGCTAATTTGTACTAGTAGGAATAAGATTCCGTTCTGCGAATATCAACTAGTTTACTTGTTAAAGTAATTATTAATGGATATTGTATTGAAAAGGCTACGGTATAATCAATATGGCTACTTAATTATTAATTGACTTCCGCAGTTTCGCTTCTTATCTTGTTATTTGTGCCAAAATTAAAGGATAACAATTAACTGGAACGAAAGTAATTTTGTATTTCAACATTTATTGAGGGCCGTTTCTATATGAAACCAACGTATGATAAGCAAAAGGGTAACAATTAGATAACGTCACACGCAGAAAGTCAACGATGATAAACAAGAACGAAATCGATCTTATTCTTTTCTTATTTGGTCTAGGGAGAACGACAAAGACGATTTTAATGTTAATCAAATTTAAATTTAGGTTATAATCACCGGATATCAGTTTCCTAAATACAAGGTTACAAATAATATGAAACATATATTGCATATATTTTACCATAACTAATTGATTTACAATCGATACAATATAAGATGACAAGTGGATCAAATTAAGTGTAAATTATCAATTTGCTTATCAAATGCAATTCTAAAATACAAAGGACAACAATTGACTGAAACACCCAAAATGGAATAGGACAACAAATGACCGGGACAGAAGGAGTACTTAATTTGAAGATTTAAAAATGTCTTGTAACGTTAACTAATTCATGGAATCACGGGTTGTAGGTCTTTCTTAAACAGATATATCCTTATTAAGAATAAAACGGGTTAAATAACATTTCAATTAAATCTTTTGTTAGCATTAATGCGTTATGTTTTTATCTTATGCATAATACTTGACCTATCTTAAAATTTAGACGGATACAAATATACCCGTCTTAACTGCGAATTCTGATTCATGGGTTTTGCATACAAAAATGATGACATGGTGAATACAGCAAGGTTAGCTGTGATGTTTTGATGTAACAACATGATAAAAGAATTCAATGGCAGCATTGATTGAATCATGAGTTTATATATGTTTAATGGCGGCGGCTGCTCCAGGGACGTGATCCAGAGACATCGGTGATTATTTTAATTTCACGCTTTCGTGTACTTTGTCGCATTCAGGTTAATTAGAGGTTGGATTAGATTTAGGTAGGGTTATTACCGAGTCTATTAGGTTTATCGCATTATATCATTTTTTACTATTAAGTTTAGTTTTAGTTTAGTTACTTCATTATTAAATGAAACATATCAAACTAAAAATTAAGTTGTTTTTATTTTGATCGATATTAAGCTTAGTAGTTGTGACCTTGTGGGTGATTAATCTAATTGGGTTAATGTCGGGTTGGGTTCATATCATGTCGGTTCAGTGTTTAGGTTTGGGTCATCGATCATCGGATCGTATTCGGTGTCCAGTCACAAACGGGTTTCAAGTTGTTAGTTTTTCAGATTTTGGGCGGGCCGGGCCGGGTCGGGTCAAGTTTGTTATTGAATTTTTTACATTTACTTTTTGTACAAATATTAAAAAAATGGGGGTATGTCTACTTTTCATAGGTTTACTTACACAACTAGTCTCATGCAAGCCCTTCATATTTTGGCACTCATCCACCGAAAGGTATAAAAGTAAACAAGGGAATGTGGGTTATTTAATTGATTAAAAAATATCCATATATAAAAACGTAGACAATCAAGCAGAGTTGGGTAAAATAGAAAACGTAAACAATTCAATGGTATGAACGATGTATTATTATTTTCTCATATTTTAATTATGATAAGAGATGATGTATTTCTTAATATGTTATTTGTCCCACATTGAAATATTATGTAGGTGTGGTGAATATATTACATATAAATAGTAGAATTGTCTCATATTGGAAGATTACCATATTAGGTAAGTGATCATATGATTATAAATAAGAGTCATCTTTGAAACTTAGGTATCAAGCAAAACTCTTTTGAGTCTGGTAAGTATTGTCTTAGAGGACTCCTAAGAGTTTGTATTATTAAAAATTTAAGTAAATAATTTAGGAAAGTATCCTAAATAATATTTTCGATATAAAAAATATAGTGGAAAATATTTTAATTATTATCATAATTAGAATATAATATACATTTCTTATATTTTATTCAATATTTATAATTTTTATAAAAAAATTTACATTTCATTTGACCAAAAAGTATCGTAAAAAAATTACGAAAATAATATTAGATTGGTGGTAAAAAAAATGCTATCATTAGAGTATAAATTTCATATCATTTATACATATTTTAAATGATAAAAGATAGAAAAAAAACGTATGAATATTAATAGGTGGTATATTACCATTACATATATTGAAGTAGCAATTTCTCGTATTCGGAATTTTGACTAGATGTCGAACTAGGTGCGAAAAAAAAGGTATATTTCTTAGCATGTTACTTGTCCCATTTTGGAAAATAATGCAGGTGTGATGAATATATTACATATAAATAGTAGAATTGTCACACATCGAAAGATTAACATAAGATAGGTGATTCATTGATTATAAATAGGAGATATCATTGGAACTTAGGTATCAATCCAAAATCTTTTGAATCTCTTAAGTATTGTCTTAGAGAGCTCTTAAGAGTTTGTATCATTCAATCCACAATATGATATAATTTTCAATATTTTATTCATGTGACAATGTTTATAATTTGTATTTATATAAAAACTTCAATATTTCATTTGGCAAAAAAATATCGTAAAAAAATTATAAAAATTATATAATTAGATTCATTGTAAAAAAAGAAAATGTTATCATTAGAGTATAAATTTCATATCATTTACACAAATTATAACTATGATAAAAAAATAGAAAAAAAAACGTAAATATTTATAGATAGTATAGTATCTGCTCATTATTATACCGGGTTTGATGTCGAATTAGGTGCGAAAAATATGGTGTATTTCTAAGTAATACTATTTGCCCCACATTTAAAAATAGTGTAGGTGAGATGAATATACTACTTATAAATAGTTGAATTGTCCCACATCAAAAGATTATCATAAGGTGGGGTGATCCCATGACTATAAATAAGACTATAATTGAACTTAGGTATCAATACAAAATCTTTTGAGTCTCCCAAGTATTGTCTTAGAGAGATCTTATAAGAGTTTGTATTAACGACAGATGTCAATTACAACAATAACATATAAATATTAAACCCTTACAAGTTACAACGTCTTTTTTCATTAATAAAGCGTTTTATCTTTTATGTAAACAGTCGTGTTTTCATATGTGTTTGTGGATTTTATGTTGTATTTAAGGAAGTATAGTGTGTGTTATAATATGTTAAGTTGTTGTGTTATATGGGTATAAGCGTGAACTTCGAGGACGAAGTTCATTTTGAAGGAGGGAAGACTGTAATACTACGTATTCTGATAGCTGTGTACTCGGTCAAGTGGGCCGCACTCGACCGAGTAAAGTAGATTTGTGTTTGATTAGACTTCTGCCTAGGGGGTCACTCGACCGAGTCAGTGAGGAACTCGGTCGAGTATTGCGTACTCGGCCGAGTGTGCTGGGTACGCCCAAGTGTCGGTCTGAAGTCATGTTTTTGAGCGGTTTTGATTACAATGATTAGGGAGTATAAAATAACCATTTCAGTCATCTTCAACATTTTTATAAACATTTTACAAACCTAATTTACTCCCTAATCACCCTAATCAACTACTACGCAAGGATCTACCATTTTGGTCTTCGGGTTTCATAAGTCTCGCATCGGATTGTAAGTTCTAGATCTTGTCTTTATTGCATTTTGGTATTAGTCTTAAACCCTAATTTGGGTCATTTGAGGGATTGTGGTTATGTTGTTATGGATCTTTTATTAGGGTTTGTAGTGATGGTATGTGATTATTGTGTGTAAGTGACGGTCTCATGGAGAATTGCTATTGATTGCTTATGTGTGCATGGATTGCGAAAAGATAGGGTTTCCCTACTCAGTATGATGTTGTGTGATTATTGCAATGGTTGTGACTAATATGGAATATGATGATTGTAATACATCAGATTTATGGCCCTGGGGTACTCGACCGAGTAGCTGTCGTGAGTAGTCTGTCAGAGTCCTATTTGTTGTGAACTTGGGCGAGTGAGTTAGCACTCGGTCGAGTGTGTCCTACTCGGTCGAGTGTCTCGTACTCGACCGAGTACCAGTTCATACAGGTTATTTCCGTGGAGTGTTAAAAGAGTTGAGAAGCAATTGTTATTTCATTTCATCAGTTTCACAAAACAAAAGAAAACCCTTAAAGGTTTATGCGTTCATGTCTCTCAACTCTCTTAACTACTCTCAAGGCGGAATCAAGGATTTGCGAGTCTCGGATCAATTTAGTCCTTACTAGATAAGTTGTAAGAGTCAAGATCCTATGAGAACGTACACTCGATGAGAACGACTAATAACAATTGGATCAATCTAAGATCTAACGGCTGACAAAAATAGTGATTAACGCATAAAACCCGTCCAAATCAAAATATAAATCTTTCTCTCTCCAAATTTCAAACTCTCTCTCTTACTTTCCTCTTCTATACGCGCGAAAAAAATTCACCAGAAAATTCCGCCAAATCCAGAAACGACGGCTGATTTCTACGAATTTCATGCACAAATTTGATTGAAAACGATGTGAGTTTGTTAACTTTTCATCTTTAACTGCGCAATTTATGTATATACGATTGATTATGATTGATTTTGTTTAATGTTATTCAGTAAACATAATTAATTGCGATTTTAATTTACATAAACAATTGCGATTTTAATTTACATAATCAATTGTGATTTCTACGCAATTTATGTATTTGCGCCATAATCAATCGTAACTTTAGCGATTTTATCGTTTTTTCCGTGTTTCTTATGTTAGGGATATAATGGAGGTTGAAAGATGTTCAGATGCAGTTGTTCCTACTGATGATATGAATGATATAGTATCGACTGATTTAGGAATGTATGTTATTTAGTTCGTCTAGTATCTTACAGTTTTTTGTCATGGTATTCTGTTTTTTTCTGATGCTATTTTTTTGTTTTGTTTTTTTGTTGCATCCTAATACATTGATATACTTAATCGTTTTCTGATTTAGCTTTCCTATTGTATTCGGTTCATCGCCTTTGTATTTTTATTTTTTTATAAGCATATCTAGTATTAAAATCGGTACACGTGATTGTGTATAATTATATAGTGTATCTAAAAAGGGAATGGATCCGTATTAGTCATTGGTTAAGAAGTAGACAATGAATTAGCGCTTGTGTTTTTTGTGTTTGATAAGCGTATATGAAATTATAATTGATGTGAGACAGATTTAAAGCATATTAGACAGTAAATAAGGATACATATTGGTTATCTAAGTCAAACGTTAAAGGGTTATCGAGGTAAACATACATATTATACAAATTCTACGTGTATAGTACCTACCAAAGCATATAAAAAAAAAAAAAGAGAATGGTGTCATGTTCAGGCATTGGTCTGTATAGAACAAGAATTTTATGATGATTCTGAAGTGCTGCCTTTAGAATTTAATTAATGGTTAGTGTAATTGGTAATATAATTGATTATAATTAAATTTAAGCCAAATTTCTACAAATTTTCTGTTTTGGTAATGTTGGTTGTGTTGTCAAACCCAACTATATTTTCTCTTTCAGCTAACACTCTTGACTCAATAGTCTCATTGCTTTGTCTTTCTCAATGAACATTGTTTCCTAGCTATGTGATTAGGTTACAGTATATTTGTGACACTTATTTTTCATAGTGAAACCTCTAATGTCACTACTTTCCTAATACAAGCTCTAACCTTAACCAATGCTCATATTTCTTGTTGGCTAGTTGTTGTGATACGATACAAAGTAGGTTTACTAAATTGCTCAGAGTCTTTCATATATGATTAGCGTATTTAGAAATATAATTATTGCGTCTTTGTTATTAAAAGTTTGTTGCTGAATCTTATACTGTTTTATTGTATACCTTCTGATATTTGCGGTATCACCATTAATTGAGCCAACCTCAATGGAAAGGATACCTTTTTGTGCACTAGAACTTAAACCTATTGTGGGCATGGTTTTTGAAGATTTAGAGGAGGGGATAAAGTTCTATGACACTTACGCTGACAATGTTGGGTTTAGGATGAGGAAGTCAACACAAAGACGTATAGATGGGGTGGTGATGACTAAATATTGTGTGTGTAGTAAGGATGGTGAAAGTAAACCTAAAAGAAGGGTAAAAAAGAGGCAGAAAACTAGAATTTCATGTGATGCAAGGATTTTCCTTCGAAGAAATGATAAAGGGAAGTATGTTATTGTTGACTTTCATGAAGGTTACACACACCTTCTATCCACCCCAAACACAATGTGCAATTGGCTGAAAAAAGAGAACTAACTCTGATACACAAGACTATGATATTCGAAAATTCAAAGGTGAATAAAGGCCCTATGCAGAGTTTTAGGATGTTTAAGGAGTATGTTAAAGGATATCATAATGTGGGAGCATCGCTAGATGATTTCAAGAATTATTGGAGAGATGTGAAACAATTCATAAAGGGTTATGATGCTCAAATGATGATTGGGAATTTCATGCACAAGAAAGCAATGTGTACCTCTTTCTTTTTTGATTTTGATATTGACGAACGTGGACGACTCTCTAGGGTTTTTTGGGCTGACCTTATCTCAATAAAAAACTATTCTCTTTTTGGTGATATGACATCTTTCGACACAACATTCAATATGAATACTTATAAGATGATCTTTGCACCTTTTACGGAAGTTTACCATCACAAAAAGTGTGTGACGTTTGGAGCAGGTCTTCTCAGAAACGAGTCTGATGACGGCTTTATATGCCTGTTTTGGCTTTTCTGAGCGCAATGAGTGATAAGTATCATGTGTGCATAATTACTGACCAAGATGCATGCATAAAGGCAGGGGTTAAAACAGTATTCGGTGACAAAACCAAGCACAGATATTGTATGTGGCATATTATGAAAAAACTGCCTGATAAGATTGGATCTATTGTCTATAGGGACACTGACTTTATGAAAGAACTGTGTTCATGTGTTTGGGCAGAAGACATTGAGCCAGCTGAGTTTGAGGAGAAGTGGTGTTCGATTATATCCTATACAGGTTAATTGATCATGAATGGTTATCAACGATGTTTAACAAAAGGGCTTCATGGATCCCAACATATTTCAGAGATTTGTTTTTAGGTGGACTAATGAGAACAATATCTAGGTCTGAGTCCGAAAATAGCTTTTTTGGTAATTTCATGAATCCAAACTTAACATTGGTGGAGTTCTGATGAGTTTTGAAAGTGCTATGGACGCTCAAAGATGGAAACAGTCAAATTTAATTGTTGAGTAAAAAAACTCTTTCCCTAGCCTGGAAACACCTCACTCTTTGGAGAAACACGCGTCTGAGTTCTACACCCCAATCATGTTTTCTGAATTTCAAACTGAGTGGAGAGCTGCCTGTTTCATTTGTGGTGTTAGAGTTGTAGGTATACACAAAATGATAACATTCCCGTCATTGATCGCGAAAAAAATAAGGTATACTATGTTAGTTTCGTTTCTGATGAAGTGAAGTTGAGTTGCTCATGCAAAAAATTTGAGAGACATGTTATTATGTGCCGACATGCGCTCTATGTGTTGAAGGAGCAAGGTTTCGAAAAAGTTCCAAACCAATATATGCTGAGTAGGTGGAGTAAATTGGCAACATGTCAGCCAGTTTGTAGTAATGTGCCTGAGACTTTGATCGATGATTGCAATGCATTAGAGGTTAGAAAAAACAAGATTAGTAACCTGTGGTCTGAAGTATTCTCATGTGTGACCCTCGCTGAACAGAAGTAAGAGTATGTAGACGATTTCTTAAAGGTTTCAAGGACAAGTTGCTCACACAGGGTAACACGTCTGAATGCAGTAGTAGCAGTAACACCTCTGATAAGTTGAGGAACAAAAATAAGGAGCTTGAAATGTTGTTGGGTACGAAGATACCAACTGAGGTTGTTGTATGACCTCCTATACAATCAAAAACAAAGGGTTCTGGAAAATGAATGGTGTCCCAAAAGGCGAAAGCTGCAAAAGAACATAAGAAGGCGCCGAGAAAATGCAATACTTGTGGTGAATTAGGATTCCACGATAATAGGAATTGCCCTGGGAAAGCATGAATTGAATAAGCAATTAAGCATATCAATATATCTTTTGAAAGTTAATTATTTTGCTATAGTATATAATCAGAGGCAACTTGTGATGAAATTAGGATCCCATTAATATGCTTTTTTAATCAAGATCAAAATACTTGTATTATTTTTTCTAATTAATTGTGCATTTGTCGTGTGTATCAGGCTTGAATGGTTACATTTTTGAAGAATTTACGAGATGGGGAGTCTTTTGCAGATTTGACGGATTTAAGATTGAAGAATTGATTGCTGGCACAACCGCACAAGGATTGGATTTTTTTATTTTTTTATTTTTTTATTTTTTTATTTTTTTATAAGTTTTGGACTAAGAGATTTTTTTTTTTTGTTTTTTTAAACAAATGGAGCATCTACACAGTTTATACATGTAACTACATAAGGCACAAAGTGTAACCAACAGATTTGTGTATGGAGAGACACATCTTTTCATAGTAGACATGAATGAGTATGATTAGAATGTGAATTTCTTGAGTTATGCATCAATCTATTTTGGAAACTTTTTTATTGGTTTTGGACTCAAAAATTTATCTTGTGCTTTTCTAACGAATAGATCATCTACACGATTTATCCGTGTAACTACATAAGGCAACAAGTGTATCTACATAAAGTACGTATAAAACACACGCTTTTTTGTCGTCTTTTCATAATCATCATGGATGATTGTGCGTAGATTGTGCTTTGCTGATGTACAATAGAATAAGCTTGTACATAAGTGTGCTTTGCAATTATACCACAACACTGAGAAGCCGGAATAAGAATCCGCTAACTTCATTACACATTGCCAAAATCAGATCCTTTGAGACTTAAAGAAAGTTTGTAATTTCCATATAGCGTAATTGACATTAACGATGTTTGTTATGACACATTTCTTGAATGAGTTCGGATTACATGATTCATAATACCCCTACTTGGGGACATTCCGACACAAACCCTAAGCTAAAAGTGCTAGAATTCCACTGTCAGACATTCCGAAAAAATATTCGTAATCACTCTCCTTGCTTGATTAATTGTAGCCACACCTTTTACCAGATCAAACTCCCAAATCTTCATCAAAATATCTACATGGTAGACATGTAAATGAGCACATCAGACAATAATTCAAGTGTATTTATCAAGCGATAAATGAAGTGGGTGAAAACGAATGAAATATAAGAAACATCTACACAGAATAGTTGTGTAGGTACATTAAACAAACAGTGTAAGTACCAGAATTACGTATACAACGAATAAAAAGTTCATACCTTTCGCTTATTTTCCTGCCATCATAACAAGTTGACCGCAACTGTCCTTCTATAACCAGCCAAAGCCTGCATATCAATAAATATGGTATAATTGTTGTCTACCAACTGTTGAGAATACCAAAGATACCAAATAGTCTTAAATTGAACAAACCCTATAATTGCTCTTATCTTCCCACAAAGATCTATCACGACCAGCCTCTAACCATTTGAGGACGTAAACACCGCAATCATACCTTCACCATCGTAACAAATAAAGAAAAAACATTAGAGACTGACTTGTAAAACATCAGATAAAAAGATCAATAAAAGTGATATACGTACACATTTGGCTGTTGAGGAACGGGAAGATTTGTAAATGCAGCTAGAGGAACACCTACGAAGTGCTTATAACCTTTGGAACGACATAAAATCTGAACAACATTACTAACCTAAAAACACGACGACAAGATCAAACATAGAGCGTATGAGATGTAGATGTAAATGTAAGGTGCTATCTGACAAAAAAGGAAAGCAACAAATGACATGTAGCACTTCAACATCAAGCTCTGTGTCAGCCTGAATGTCTCCAGAACGTAACGAGTTCAGGACATAGTTCTGCTTCATCTCCAGGTCACACACACAAAGAAACCAACGATGATCTGCGGTTATGGGGATAAACATCTGTACACAACATTAAAATACATGCAAGTTTGTGATGCCTTCCTAAACCAATAGTGTCAGTGCTTTGGTTACGATTAATGTTAAACATTAACGTTTTAATGTATGTGAAAACATCCGAAATAGCGAAAAAAACATTAATGGACTTACAACTTTCACACATCTCCCATCCCCCGACATATACGATGTTTTAATGTAGTTGCGACCAAGAGTTTTGTCTCGCTTCGATTAAGATGCTGCAATAAACATAAATTTATTAAAATTTAAATCATATATAAAAGTGTATGCAGAAATACAATGTGCGTCAGATACAAATAAAAGAGGTGCTACTCACGCGTACGGTTGTTTGAATATACAATAGTTCCGTTGAGACAATACTTGAATAAATCTCAAACATATTAATTACCTACATTTATAAAAAATGTTTACTGTTAGTTACATCATAGAAAAATATAAATAAAAAACAAGGTGTCCACATAATAAACAAACGATACCATATCCATGACCCATTTTCGAGGTCTCAGGGAGGACATGCCCTCTCTTGTTACTTGCGCGAAGTCTGTCTGAACTACTACGTCGCTAAAAAAGATAAGCATCATAGTCAGTACATGGAAAAACACGATTAACCTAAAAAAAGTTGATAACTAAGTTAATAAATTCACAAGGGATTAGTATAAGAATTTACTCCGTAGCTGAATTTCTCTATGATGGACGGAACACGTAATCCAAGAGATGCATATCAGAATAGCTCACTTCTTGCTTAGCAGATTGTTTTCTTCAATGATGAAATAAAAAACAAAATTAGCTGATGTAAAGAACAACAGAACTGACAAAAAATTAAAAATGATGAATGAGTTTGCTTGCCCAGTTTTTATGTTAAGACGCCTTGCATCTGCCAAAACTTGATCTGACAGATCATTTTGGGCACATGAAACTCACCAATTTCAATTGATCATAATCAGTACTATCTTCGCATCTGATTCCCTATAGATAAAACACAAGGTAAGTATTGAGGCCCGAACTATGTGCAAAAGTTAAATCAACATAAAATAAAAATATAACTTTTGTTTCAACTAAAAATTACAAGCTAAACAAGGGGGAATACAGACCAACCCAATGCACTACAAAAAAAACACGGGAAACTGACGGAAATAGAAGCCCATCAGTGAAATCGGAAAAGTGAAGGTTTCCTGACGGAAATTCCGTCAGGAAAAAGTTCCCGGCGGAAATTCCGTCAATAACCGTCAGTATATGTTGGCGCGTTGACTAAGTCAATGGCGGCAAAAAGTACTGACGGTTTGTCCATCAGTACATTTACAATTTCTGACGGAATTCCCGTCAGGAATCCCAAATAATTGAGATGACATTCTGACGGAAATTCCGTTAGTAATAGTCAATGTAGTTGACTATTACTGACGGAATTTCCGTCAGGAAAAGTCAAAAGTTGACTATTACTGACGGAATTTCCGTCAGAAAAAGTCAAAAGTTGACAAATACTGACGGAATTTCCGTCAGAATGTCATTTGAATTTTTACCAGTTCCTCAAATAATTGAGGAGAAATACTGACGACATTTCTGTCAGTAAAAATCAAGGTTTGACTAATACTGATGGAAATACCGTCAGTTTCCCGAGATTTTTTCCTGACATAAAAAAGTCAACGCGAGATCTTCTCTTCATTTTCCCTAAATCAATTTTTCGCATTATCACCCCAAACCCTAACATCCCAAACCCGACACCACCATCATTAACCCCGTCAACCACCACCTTCTGCCGCCACCGTCTGCCGCCTCCTCCTTCCCTTTATCCTTCCTCTTTGTTATTTAACTAGGTAATTTTTCCCCTTCTTTTTAATTAATTTTGTTAATTAGTTCAATTGATTTAGGATAAAAGTTATTATGTTAATTGACCTTAGGATAGTAGCCATATAATATGTTTTTTTTGTTGGTAGAATGTTGTTATTGATGAT
>VHZZ01007836.1:37603-50132 GCA_009801015.1 Silene noctiflora
GTTCATCCATATTTGGAAAGCTCAAGAACTAGTAAGAAGGAGATCTTACTAGTGCCCATATTCCTTTTTACTCAATGTAAGAAAAATGTTCTCTCTTTATTCTTGTAATTAGTTTGCATGCATAAGATCCGATTTAATTTTATGACTAAATTAATTTACATATTCTGAATATGTTTTATCTTAAGAGTCAAGATTTCCTTCATTAAACCTATCACACACATTAGGGTGCCCTAGTAAGTTGCGAGAGCCCGCTAGAAGCATTCTAGGGTGAATAGAGGACCGAGAAGACCTTTTCACTGCCCTGTAGACCAGTAATTGAGACTGGACTTTGACCCTATATTTGACCCGTAATAATCCATGGTGACCCGACATCCTAGCTCATTTCCCTTATATTTTTCTCGACTCAATTTCTCCTTTTAATGCTTTTATTTAATTGCATTAGTTTAGATAAAAAATTCAAACAATCCCCTTTTGTGACCCAGACAGACTCGAATTGACAAATAGATCGCAAATAGCCTCCCTGTGGATTTGACCCCGACTTTCCCTAGCTATATTAGTTAGAGATCTTTAGGTTATTTTTGATAGGTTGCGACAGCCGTATCACTTATTTTGTACTTTACGTATTTCTGTTACTGACCTTGTGTGACGTGTTGTGGTGTTCTCTTTGTTCTCTGTGTCTGCGGTGATCCATTGATGTGGTTGGCAATGGTGAGCAAATAGACTTTTCAGGTGCTTGTGGTCGTTGCGAACAGGATGTAACTACTGGGATAGGGAGATCACGTGACATCGAGTCAATAGTCAGACGATAGTAGTTCCACCAGTTGTATCTTATATGTATAGTATAGTTGATCATCTTTTAGTATTTTCGTTGTACCTTGTAAACGAATTATTAAATGTTTGTTTATTGCATGTTTGATATACTTACACCCTTACTTTCTAGGAAATGTTTTGTTAAGATTTCTTGGTAAATGGAGGTGTTACAATTTACCCCACTCTCTTATTTATGATTGAATTTATTACAGTAACGTGTTTGTCTCGTGTTTCAAATTTGGTGATTTCGGACTCATACGTAGACCGGCAGATACCATTTTGACAAACATCTTAATTCCACCTAGAATAATTATGACCTTATCCTTAAACATCATTTAATAAAAATGAAAGATTAAAGAGAAAACCCATTCAAATTAGAGTCAAATAGTAAAGATGAAATGTCAACCTCTAAACAGTACCAGATTTTAGGCTTAAAAGTTGGGAGTAACAACTAACAAGTGATAATGATGGCAATTTTACACAGATCTAAAGTTTCCTCTTTTAACACCATTATTACAATAACCAAAACATATTACTCTTGCCGCAGTGCCTAATACTTTGGAATCAATGAGTTAATTAATTTTGTTAAGCTCCCAATTTTTGCATCTTTGTTTCTTCATATTCTTCTCCTCTTGTTAGGTTGTTGTATATAATAAGGTACGTTTACACAATGTTAATTAAAAGTCATATTATTATGTTTTCTTTGTTCTATTAAACTACTCCCTATTATTTTGATTGTCTGTAGCGGATGTTATTACTTGTTGCTTGACATCAAAAGCATTATCTAGTCTTATGTTTATTAGCACTATCTCATTTTGGTTGTTTTTAAAGTAATACGAGAAGGTCGTCTATAAATAAAACAATCCGGAGTACTATAATGTTAAGAAGAATAATTGATAAAATGTAATCTGTGGGCTGCAATATTCGTACCTCAATTTCCTTCTATCCAGCCAATAGACACTCAAAATTCCCCATAGAAGGAAAAAAAAAAAACATTTTTGCTTACGTGATTGAAAAATGGAATAAGATTCTCAATTTGAGTTGGTATTAAGAGTTAAATTAAGTCTTCCTTAAGGTGGTGTATCCGTTTTATCTTTAAAATAGTTTCAAATATTATCACATAGAATAAGACAACACTTTTGGTATTTTCTATGCAATTTCTCATGTGATTTGTTTTTATTTACCCGTCTGAAGGTTTAAGGAACATACATTTGTTTTATACATCCATGTTGGGTATTCCAAATATTACCACATGGAATAAGACGATACGTTTGGTAACATGAAATTTATCCTTTAATTTCCTTAGAATATTTTGCAAATTAATTTTAGATGTCAAATCACAATTACAATCCACTAGGTTCTGTACATTGAACCAAATAAACATTACCCATAGACATAAAGTACCTAGTACTAGTATGAATAAATGTCTTCAACAGAAATACATAATAATCGGCTACTTCCTCCGCCTCTTTTCCTTGATCTCGGTGCTATATAATATTATCGACGAATCCAATGCAAACACGAACTCATCTCATCAATGGTTTAATTAGTTAATGCTGTCCTATATAATAAACGCACACGTTTCTATTTCCTTGTGGTAGTCCATTACATCAATTAAAGAGTCACAGTTTGGGTTGTACCTGAACTTTCAGGCTATAAATTAGGTCCCCTAACAAAGACCCTTTGTAAGAGTACATATAGCACCACGTCAAAAATCAACTCAAGCTCTTTTCTCAATTTCTTGGGTAATTCCTAATTCTTTACCTCTATTCGCATGTCGATTTATGAAATACTCAAATACTCCGTAATTATTATAGTCCCTCATATTCTCAATAACCCTCCCTATTTCTTTTTTCGTCTATTCACAATACCTTCCCTATTTCCTTTTTTGGTAAAGTTTTATACTTATTTTAATCACCACATCCCACCACAATACCCCACGATACAATACTTTATCCTTATTTTATTCAGCTCACCCCACAACAACATTCACAATACCTTCCCTCTCTCCAATCACCCAAACCACAACAATACTTTATACTTATTTTAATCAAATTATTAATTTTTGTGCCAAAGAGGAAATGAGAGAGTTATTTAAAATAGGAGGGAGTACTTTTTTTTCGAGAAAAATTAAGAAAATACTTCCAATTATCTACATAGGGGAGTATATCTTTTTGTTTCTTTTTAATTGATCTAATCTAATGATCTTGTTTTATTTTGTTGTTAATCTCGTCATCGTCTTTCTTTAACAGTATACTTGTCGTAGTTCGTGCATTAACGTTGTCCTCGGTAAAACTATTAGAAAATGTGTCTTTTTTAGCCACTATTCTTTGTAATACTATTGTCTTTGGCTATAGCTTATACATTACCGTCTTAATTATTTGTTGACTTTTTTCTCTTATTACACTAGGCTCACATTAATTAAAAGAACGCAAATCTATAGTTGGAGCGGTATGTACATTGTTATTTTCTCAATTCTCAAATCATTTGTTTATTTTATCCTAAAAAATAATACTCAATATAAAAGATAAACAAATGATTGATATCACTGTCAACTTGTCAAAAGAGCCCAACTCTTGTGTGAAATACTCTCAACGCTCAATCATGCGCCATGAGTGTGATTGTTCACACGCTTCATATTATAAATGCATGACGAAGAAATTTCACACGTATATGTCGCAAAATTGGGAATAGTACTTGAATTTCATGCTTAAAATTCAGCCACAAACAATTACCAATCTAATCAAACACAAAAATGATAGAAAACCCAGAAACTCCTCTAACATGTCTATTAACCTACGATCATGAAAATTGCAGGATTAAGAGGTTACAAAGAGATAATCACCAATTACCCGTACGAAAAACGACGACGACAAGAATGGAGTTAGAAGAAACAAGTAGAAACATGAAGAGATTTATGCTAATACTAAATTGTGTGGTATTAGCAATTGGGATTAGCTGTGGACCTTTAGTAATGAGATTATATTATTTACATGGTGGTAAAAGTATATGGCTTTCTTCTTGGTTAGAAACTGGTGGTTGGCCTATTATGATCGTCCCTCTTCTCGTTGCTTATTTTCGACGACGGGCCGTTGATACATCCTCTAACTTCATCTTTATTACTCCTCTCGTGGCCCTCTATGCTGTTCTTGTTGGTAATGCTATTCTTCTTTGCTCTATTTTACACTCTTATTACTTCATTAGCTATAAATGAGTTACATATGACCCGTCTCAAGCTTTCAAACGAAAATGAGCATGTGAAGGGACCTTCTGATTAATTAATAATGGTCTAAATCGGAATACCTCTTGATCAAAGTCTTGTGTAATTTTTAACTATACTCCCTCCGTTCCCCAAATTTGTTTACATGTTCCATTTCATTTCTAGCTGTATCAGCCATTTGTTTTACCTTTCTAATTTCTGAATTATTTTCACCAGTTATTTGATCATCCACTCCATATTGATCCACTTGTCATCCAATACTATATCTACAAATGGTCCCCTCTCGTCCCCTTGGTCTTTGTGCTAACTGATTTTTTGTGCTTTAACTAAATCCTAACTAAGGTATAATCATGATTTGTAACAGGATTAGTAGCCGGGGCAGGAGACTACTGTTATGCATATGGAGTAAAACACATACCAGTCTCAACATCATCCCTAATCCTAGCAACTCAATTAGCATTTACAGCAGGGTTTGCATTCATCTTAGTAAAACAGAAATTTACTGCATTTACAGTAAATGCAGTGGCACTACTTACCTTTGGAGCAATAGTGTTAGCACTTCATGTAAGCAGTGATAAGCCAGAGGGTGAATCCAGTGGACAGTATTACTTAGGCTTCTTTTTTACCCTTGCCTCATCTGCCTTGTTCGCTGTCATGCTTCCGTTGATAGAACTTTCTTACAAGAAAGCCAGAGAGCGTGTTGTTGATCTTAACTACTCTTTTGTTATGGAGTTTCAGTTGGTTCTTTCCTTGTCTGCCACTGCTATGTGTACTGTTGGAATGTTTGCTAGTGGTGACTATAAGGTAAATTTACTTCCTTTTTACCCTTTTATTTTGTATTTTGGTTAAGTTTGCATATTCGATTTAGGTCAGTTCAATAGTGTTTGATCTGTATTGCTCAAGTGGTCAACTGATCATGTTTTTATAAGGCAATGGCGATACCCACCTCAACTATTTGTAAAGGACCTCAGTCTTCCGTTTTTCAGCTTTTCATAAACACTCCAGCTCGAGCTACTTGGACACTCGAGGAGTCGAGGATATGGTTGTGGAATCTGGATTTAATCCTCTTCTAATTCAACGTCTCTTGTAGCAGAGATACTTATGGTGAATTGGTGATGAAACATTTGGGAAAGTCTCTCCCATGGCTGTTACTGTTAGCCTGTATCGTCACTTATGAACAAGGTCTAAGACCCGTAAATTATGTACACATATCCAGTACCATTGTCTGATTCCTAGTATTTGATTCATTCAACTCGAGTGAGTTTCTAACGTGTTTTGCTTCAATTTGCATAACAAAAATCAAACTAGTTGTCATTATCGAGTGTCATTACATCTCATTGCAGACATATGCACAAGAAATACAAGAGTACAAGCTGGGAAATGCAATGTTCTTTGTTGTATTAATAAGTAGTGCTATACTATGGCAATGCTTTTACTTAGGCGCAGCTGGAGTAATTCACTATGGCTCTTCCCTACTGTCCGGAATCATCATTGCTGTCGCGCTACCAATCACAGAAATAATGGCCATAATTTTCTACCACGAAAAGTTCCAAGTTGAGAAGGGTGTATCCCTTGTTCTCTCATTGTGGGGATTTTTATCTTATTTTTATGGCGAGGCTAAAGCGAACAAGAAGCGAAAGAAGAAATCGAATCTCCAACTGGGTTCTGAAAGTGTGTAATTAATGTCTATTAATCTTGGATTTTGAATGCTAATTGTTTTTATTAAACTTAAACTTAGGAGCACGTGAGAAGAATTAACTCCATTGGAGCCTCAATTTTTTATGGGAGGATAGGTAGAATATGATTCCAGGCTCTCTAACAATGTGGAAATTTCAGTGAAAAGAAGGATGTGTCAAAAAGTATTGAGTCTGAGCAAGAATGTTGAACAAACAGATGAATTCAAGGATGAGTAGATGAACTAATGTTTGGTATCCACTTGCGAGCCACCCTTAATATTCTTGGACAATTTTGACGCTGTCAAATTTTGAATTCTGGTTATTATATTCCGGTATGACTTTATTATCAATTAAAATAGCTGATTCTACCATGTCAGTCTCGATAAAAGCCTACTATTTGCGTCTTCATATATTCGAATTTCTTTATTTTTGTTAAAGACTTTCTTTTTGGGAATTAGCGCCAACATTGACGTGCCTTAAGTATTCTATCAAGCATTAAGAATCATTAAAAGTTATTTTATGTTAGACATCTAATATTTTTCTACTAGTTAATTACTAGTCAATGTTAGATGCTATAAGATGTAATTATTAGGAGTTGACTTTTGTATGATGTAACGACTCTTAATGTTACTAGATGAGTTATGACTTAAAGTTTATATAAATACGGGTCATAAGTGATGTTGGATAAGTGTGTGAGTATATGCTTAATATCGCGAGTTAGGCATAGATTGAAATCTTAGCTAGTAATTAAGTGTTGGAGGATTGAAAGTGTATCATTGTTAGAGTGAATAATAATACAAAGTTGGGGTATGAGTTAATCTCATACCAAAAATAATGTGCGTGCTTTGCATATTTAACCTTTTAAATTATTTGTACAAAAAAACCCCAATATTTCTGCTCTTCATATGTAGTCTATTAGCTGTAATTAATCCTGTAATTGATCTAGCACTTCTAGTCTTGATGACAAAATTTGTTCTCTAAATCTATCCTCCAAAGTAAACACATTTTTTTCAATAGTCGTTAAATCAGTATAAATAATCTCATACTTCTAACCAATCCACATTACCAAAAGTTGGTTTAGCGAAGTAGGAATAGTATAAGTTCTATGTAACCAACTTCTATCTAATAAGACATTATATGTAGTTATACTTCTAACCACAGACATGACAGCTGATATGGCGTTATATCCACTCCCCTTGCAACAAATAAAGCTCTAACAATACTATTTACTTTATGATCAGTTAAATCTGTATCTAGGACTTTATTGCGGATAAATTTGGTTGCAATTAGACAATCAGACATACCTAATCTGCCGAAATTGGATTAGCCTTCAAAATACCTTTGGTGATGAACTCCCTTAGAAGCATGGTTATCATCATGCATTCCATTGTATCTTGCTCTAATAACCCAAACTAAATTGACTTCAAATCATCATCCGTCACCAACAAAATCCAACTGAGATTTTGAGAAGTCCCCCAAGCCTTCATCTTAATCATCAACGCTCATTACTTGATTACTTAACTTATCAATGACACTAACACAAGCCTTTACACTTGCACCTTCTGATTTTTCAATGTACATGTCCTTGTCCTCTGGAAGATTCTCAACCCGCTTCTTTTTCAAAGCTTCTTCCTCTTGAATCCTAATTTCAGCCATCATAGCTTCTTACATCAGTTGAATTTCCACTTTAGCTCTAGCATTTGCCGCTAAAGCTATGACGTTCTTATTCTTTTGGGTTTTGGTAATTCCTTTCTCTATAAGAACATTCTGTTGATTCTTCAACTCTCTAAGTGGTTTTCTTACCACTCCTAAAGTTTGCAAACTCGACCATTTGGCAGGAGTCAACGATTTCAACTCCATAGTTCTCTTGGCCACCGACGCTAATACGTGGAACCCACGTTAGATGATTTAGAAATGCTTAGAGCCTAACCAATTCAAAGTGCAACCAGTCTGCACAATTGAAGCACACACCCTTTTTGAGATTTTTCATCCCATGTACAAGGCGTATATGATTAGGAGCTGTATCAAAACTTCCTTATAGCACTTAGACGTTGTACCTTTTTGTTCTTTGTTAGCCTTTTCTTTCACAACCTCTTGAATCTTTTTGCCTCCTACCAAATCCAGCGCTCCTTTGTCGGACGGGAGCAGGATTTGTAATACCCGCCCTTTCAGGGGATCTTATGGAGGATCCTTAATGTCTAGGGTGCTCTGGGTGAAACGTTGGTGGGTGTTATGTGGGGTTTGTAATACCCCGTATTTTTAGACCTGGTCAATGGTTAGTCTACGTATTTTGTTAAATGAATTTTGTAAAGAAAAGGATATTTTTATAAACTATAGTTATTTTATAAATTATATTTTCGTTCTTATTTTATAAATTATACTTTAATTTTATATTTTAAACCGGTGAGACGAAATATTATAACAATAGTAATTACGTTAATAATATTAATAATAATAAAATTAGTAGTGTGACATAGTAATAATAGTATTATGATAATCTTACTCATAATAGGATTAGTATGTAATAATATAATATAATAATAATAAAATAATATTTGGTAGTTTTCTAGTCCTTTCCTAATTGTGTACTTTAGACTACTATAAAAGCAACCTACTATATTCATATTTGACATACACCTCATAAATCACAATAAGAGAGAGAGGGAGAATTTAGAGAAGGAAAGCAAAAGTTTTACATCTCATATTTTGCCTCAAGTAAGTTTTATAAAAACTGTCTTAAAATTATATTGTCTTATAATTACTCTCGTTTAACCTAGCTTAGCTTGACCGTGACCATAGACCGTGACCTTAGGCTAGCTGTGACCGTGTCCTTGTCGTGGAGGTTTGACCATGGGTTGTTGGTGGTGGTTTGACCGGTGGTTCGGGGAAGACCGAGTATACAAACACGAGTTTCTTAGCCGTTTGGACTCGTCTTGACATGGGAAGGTTGGGGTTGGAGTCCTGGTGGTTGGTTGGTCCTACGGAAGTGGTCCAGGGTGGTAAAGGCATTTTCTTTAGTGGTGGCTCGCTAGAGTTGCGAATAGGTAGTTGGGTTTGTCTTTGCGTCGGGTTGTGGGGATAGGAGCACCGTGTGTGTGGTGGGTAGGTTGGGTGGCCGTCGCTACTGGTGGACTCACCGTGGGTCAGAGGAGACCACAATGGTGGCCACTGGTGGAGTGTGGTGGTTGTAGTTGGGTTGTGTCGTGTCATGTGTGGGATTAAGAGTGCCGTGTGGGTGGTTGTTGCTTGGGGGCGTGTTGGTGTCGTGTCTGGGTAGTGATGTTGGTGGTTGTTGGGTAGAAGATGGTGGTGGTCCTAGGTGTCATTGGTGGCAGAGGTGGTGGTGCTTGGTTGAGTTTGTGGTGTCGGGGTGTGGTGTTGATCGTGTGTTAGGGCACAAATTTTGGGGAGTGTTTGGTGGTGTGCGTGGTGGCTACGATGGTGGTTAATAACGATGTAGTGGAGTGGTGAGAAAGGTGGTGCTGGTGGGGGCCAATAGTCGTTGTTAGGGGTGGTTTATGAGTGGTTTTGGGGGTACGTGTTGGTTGAGCACGGTTGAAACCGTGTATGTGGGTTGTGTTTGTGTTTGTTTGAAGTTGAGTCGGGAATTAATTATGTTAGTTTACGTATTCTTTCTTAAATAGTTTATTTTAATTAATTATTAATTAATTAGTATATTTAGTAATTTCGTATATTATTATTTATTTATTAGGTGATGGTTTTATTGAAGAAGTGATATTATTTATTTGGATTTGCGTTAGTGGAATAATTGTTATTCAGGTAGGATAACTACTCAATCTTCTGCATTATTAATTCATATGAGATTGTGTATGTGTAATGGATAGTTTATACGATTTGGTTACTATTGGTTATGCATATCACATGTATACTATTTATTTATGATGGATGCCTTAGCCTCGTGTCAGGGATGATTATTATTGTTATTGTTTGTTGTATACATTATTGTATACATTTGCATTTGCATTTGCACTTGCATTGGATTCCCTAGGCTGGTTCTGCAGGGCTTGTCTCTGGGATGATTGAATACCTCAAGTTCGGTTAGGATGAGGAATACCCCGGGCCAGGGATTGAGGGGATGAACGGGAGTTTAGGGTGAAATGAGCTCGTCATGCATTGCATATCATATTATATTACATCATCGTGCATTGCATCACATTCAATCATTTATTATCCCATTGTTTTCTTTGTTGTTTATTATCCTACTCAACCTTTGGTTAACGTGTTTTGTGTTGCATGTCAAAATAAAATTGATGCCTGCTTTAATTCATGGTGTCCTGTTATGAACCATTTAATATTTCCGCTTAAAAGGGGAGTAGTTTTGAGATAGCAGGTTTATGAGTTAGCAATGAGAGCTTTGGATGCATGCAAGGCAGTGAGAAGACTTGACCTTAGTTGTCTAGATCACTTAGTTTGACTTTATCATTAATTATGTTAGTCTTTATTTATATACCGCTATGTAGTACCTTATATTGTTTTATCAATTGCCTTGTAGTAAAACCTTGATTGGTTATTTATTTTTAAAGTACTCTGGATTTTGTTTACCTTTGTTATTCACTATCTCAGGAAACTGAGATAGTACAAATTCTATTTATTTGAGAATATCTAGTTAAGGCTCTTGGATAAATGGGGGTTTTATAAAGTGGTATCAGAGAAACCGATCCTTAGGCCTAAACAAATGAATCTAATGAACTTAGTATGTGTCTAAATAAAATGAACCCCGGGTAGAAACTGTTAGGTGTCCCTCTTAGTGCGGTTAAGAAGCCCCCCTTAATTCGTACCATGGCCCTCTCAGTTTTGAACTAGTTACCTCGGGAAGGGATAACAAGAGAGGTGGGGATAAAAGAATGTTGGATTTTGTATGGGTCTATGGATGCTTATAAATTAGAACTTTCTCTAACCTTGTTTCAAGATGCGGAATTGAGGTAAGTAATATGGTGTGTGAAATTGGCCTTTGGCCATGTATGTTACATTTCAATGTGAATATTTCCTAGATTGAATTAACATGTATAATTCCTTATGATGTATTGGAATGCATTAAATTTATGTAGAATAAGAGCATAAAATTTAGCATGTAACCAATATGTCAATTTGCATGGTTAAATAATTGGTTGTATATATGTATAAAAGAGCAAATAGAATTTCATGTCTAGTAATATGCGGACCATGTTTCCCTAAGCCAATCTGTGTTAATTATGTGCATAGATAGAATACTATAAAGATGCAATTGGTGTAAAACGAACGTACTAATAATGGATATAATAAATAAATATGGGTAATAAAGGGGGAAGAAGGGACGACTATGACCAGTTAGTACTACAACTAGTGTAGATCCCGCATATTTGCGGTATATATAGAAGTTTTCTTTTTAGTTATTATTTAAATATTTGAAATTGATACATTATTAATTTGTCATATACCTCATTGTATTTCGATATGAGAAAAAAAATGAACTATGAACTAATCAAGAGAATTTAGTAAAGTTATAAAATGCGTGTAATGAATCTTTCTTTAACATAAAACTACGGATTATAAATAACAATTTTTCTCAAATTATGTTAATGATTTTTTATTTATTTTTTTACGAAGCTAATAATATCAATTTAATGCTTTGGTTTATACAAAATGTGTCAAAACATTCTCTAATATATAATAATACAAAATAAAAATTGAGAAATTTACAATTTATAAGTTATAATGAATTTATCTTGCTTTAATTAAAATTTTAGAATTTAGATTTTGAAGAAAATATTATTATTTGATTAAAAGATTATATTTTGATGAAATGATAATAATAAAGAAAAAAGTCTTTTTGTTTCCTTATTTAGTTAATGTATTTTGGAGGGAAATTTTTGGAAAGTTTTATTCTCTTAGTATATAGGGAGATGCGACCAATTATGAGACTCAACCCGATTTAAATAGTTTGGTAGTAACCCCAATAGATTATGATACTCTTAGAACAACATTCTCGTGTATGTCAAGCATACAAATAGTAACCATATACATATCATAGGAGTGCATCATCAGCATATAATTTTTTATACCCTAACTTGTTCACATTATGTTCCTTCGGATGTATCCTTACCCTACTACTCGTCCGGAAGACTTTTTCATGCCTGCAAACAAAGATTTTAACGAGCACTGCAGAGAACTAGAAGCCTACATGAAAGCCTATGAAGCTTGTTGGAATAGAGAGTACATAACTAACACCCACTCGAGAGCCTTCGTTTTGGTTAATACCCTTCCTAAGATTATACCATTAGAGGAAACTAGGAATACCTATACAAAGGAATATACAACGCATAACCGACAACTCTGGAAGAACTCTAAGTTTTGCAACGGTACTAGATATCCTCCACACTGTACCTATGAGTATGTCTCTGGAAGACTAAGACACTTGATATATATCTGCTGGAGGGACCGTAACAGTACAACCCAGGAACCTGAAAGGAATGCCGATAGAGTTGAGAGTGATACTAAGAGGACCGATTCTGAGATGTCAATATGGGAGGAAGCTAGTGAGACACATGAGGTGATAGAAATAAGTGGCGATGATGAGGAGAAAGTGAGAGGTATGTGTATGGGACCCTTAGATAATGATTCTGACAGACTGCGACCGCGACAGCAGGACCCCTCAGATGTTGATTCCGAAGATGACGTGGTAATTCTTGGACAAGCAAGCACACCAAAACCTAGAACAAGGAAGTACGGTTGGGCTTGTTTCGAGAATATGCTTAAGAGGGTTATCTAAAATAAAAGAAGCAAAATTAATTACAGTTCTCTCTCTCTCTCTCTCTCTCTCTCT
>VHZZ01007844.1:13269-29001 GCA_009801015.1 Silene noctiflora
ATATATATATATATAATATATATATATAATATATATATATATATACTATTAAATTGAATAATCATTTTTCTAAAAAAAATTATTTATTTGCGGCTCCTTTTTAAAAAAACGCCGCAAATGAGACCTCTATTTGTTGCTCCTTATTCAAAAAAAACGCTGCAAATAGAAAGTGTTATTTGCGGCGTTTTTTTTAAAAAGCCGCAAATAAGGCATTTATTTGCGGCATTTTTTAGGAGCCGCAAATGAAATTCTAATTTGCGCCCCTCTATTTACCGCTACACCAAAAATGCCTCAAATAGCCCATTTTTTTGGAGCCGCAAATGATGTATTTTCTACTAGTGAGCGGGCTCAGTCTCTGCTCGTGCGAGCTCCACTAGAGCTCGAGCGAGCTCAACTATGCCTATGGACCCTACTGCTCAACTCGTACGAGCTCCTCAAGGACTCAAACGAGCTGACCTGTTTAACTATGTAAAACACGGGCCTTCTTCATCTTCATCCTCATTTTTATCATTCATTACAAAACACACAAAACACACTTCTCTATCTATTTCACCAAAATCCATCATACAAAACACCATTTTCCCATCAAAATCACCAACAAACCTTTGCAAACTTGATTTTTATCAAATCAAAACACTCCTAGACCAATCTTTAGCCTTATAAACATAAAAATCAACCAAAATTTGACCAAAGCAACTCTAGTGTTTGGGTATTTCAAAATTTGCTTATTGGGTTGATTAAGAGCTTGAATTAGAAGAAAAGGAAGCATTATCAAGCATCTTCAAGGCTAATTGGTGCTAGTATCATCAAATTTTGGAAGTAATTCCATCTTTTCAAAGGAGTACCCATTAAATGGAAAGAACAAAGGGGAGAAAGCAAGCACCAAGCACCCCAAATCTATCAAAGAGACAAAAAGTTTTGGCATTCAAGGCGGAAATTCTCCAAGAAGTAACTCGAGAGGAAGTAGAAGCGGCTTCTATACTGGAAATCGATCAACTAGAAGGCTTCCCGGAGGTAAAATTTATTGATGAATCTCATAAGAAAGTTTTTAGCTCCCTTCCTCCATAAGAAATTTGTAGCTAAAAAATTTGTTTGCCAAGATACTCTAACCAAGCTTGGAATCATGAAGCAAACCAAGGAATTCTTCAACTCTGTGGGATTTTCTACCCTTTTTAAAATGAACGAATTGATTTACCCTTCCCTTATCCTCGAGTTTATTAACTCATTGAGTTTCTACAAGGTAGAGGATAGGAATTACGTCGAATTCCGACTTGAAAATGAGTCTAGAAAATTGACAAGGTCGGCATTCGGGCAAGTATTTAGGATTGTGCCTCAAAGGCATATGATTAAAAAACCCCCACGAATTCGATGAAAACCCGACTTGGAGGGCAATTGTCGAGCGAGAGTTCACCTTTTTNAAACCCGACTTGGAGGGCAATTGTCGAGCGAGAGTTCACCTTTTTTTAAGGAATGTCATTCACTTTATGTCCACCATCCGGGTATAAGGTATTGGTATAGGTTAATTTCAAACACTCTTATTGAGAGAAAAGAGGTGAATCACTTTACCGAGCTTGACCTTGAATATCTTGAATCCCACTTGAACATACATGGTGAATATATAAGTAAATACAACATCCTTCAATTGTTGTTGAATCAATGGAAGGACATACAAGATGGAAGAGATAACAAGGTATATATTGTGAATGGTGGGTTGGTAACAAAGCTAGCTAAGCCTTTCAATCCTAACTTAAATGAAGACATGGCCTATTGTCTCGTTCGAGGTGGCAATCTCTTTGATATGAATACATTATCTAACAAGTTCAAATGGCTCATCCTTGATAATGCAACTGAAAGATGTGAATTGTTGATAAAAGGTTCCAACTCCATTATGCTACCACATAGAAAGCTATGCCGTCTCTACGTAAGAAGAGAAAATTACCTTCTACCGGTCTCGCCTAGTGAAGGCATTAATAAGGAGCCATGACAAATGAAACAACAAGCCTCATCCACATTGGTAACACCTTCCTACCCCTTTGCATTTTAAGATTTTACTGTTGACGACCTGAATGTCATTGAAGGGAATGATTATTTGATGAAATTAATAAAGCATTTCCGTAGAGAAATGTACAAGGATAGAGTGAATGCCTAATATGCTCAATATCCACCATTATTCCACTTGGCTAGGAAAAGGCTCTTTGACCCTAAAGGCCCCTTGTCGGAGTGGGTGGATTAGAAGCTCTTCTTTCCAAGTACTTTCCAAGATGAGGGGGAAGGTAGTAGGGCGCCAAGGGAACAGGAAAATGGTAATGGTGATGGTGAAGCAAGTAACAATGATGAGGAGATCAACAATGCTTAAAGTGAAGATCAAAGTGAAAGTGAAAATGGAAGTGATGATGAGAATGGTTCAAGCTCAACAGGTGATGATGACGAGGGTACCGTGACCGACAAACTTGTGGATGATGGTGGATAAGAAGCTAGTACCGTGAGAAGGGATTAGAAGCTTGTGGTGGATGATGGCTTCCATAACATCAACACCAAGGAATTCCATTGTGAGTACTTCCCTTCTTCAACTAAGCTTTTATCTCATGTTTTTACTAACTTGCATTTTTTTTTTTCATCTGTATCATATTCATTTCATGATAAGTTTGGAGCACTTGAGAATCATTTTGGACTCTCTTTGATGATGAGTTATTGAGTCCTAGCCACATCAAAGGACTCACACCTCGGTACCATAGAAGGTGACTATCCTTTTTGCTCCCACCAAGGAAAATCCAAAATCACAATCTACTTGCATTCATAGCATGCATGACCTTGTGGCTAAATCTCCTCTTTTTTGCACTAGCAATAGTCTTTGGTTTGGTTTGGGGAAGTTTGAGCACAAGCAACTCGAGTCAGTTCAAATTGGCTCACCGAACAATAGAGAGCATGTATCACTTAGTGTAGTTTAGATTGCATCACTTCTTATTTATGTCTTGTAGATTTTACATTTACTTAAAGCATGCATTCATTCACTCACTCATATGATGCATTGCATAGGCATTTGTACTTCAACATCTATAAATTTTAAAAATACAAAAACATGTCTTTAATTTTCAATAAAACTTTATTTGAAAAACCAAAAACATGGTATTTATTTTCAATTCCTACTCCACCATGTACATTGAGGACAATGACCAAAATAAGTGCGGGGATGGGAATATACATTCATAAAACGCATAAAAATTTGAATTTTTTTTGAAAAAAACATAAAAAATTGAAAAGCTAAACCACATTCTCTACTTTAGTAGTGTAGAATTGTATATACGTGTGCTTTTGTACTCTACTCACATAGGTAATACACCTCATTCGAGGAAAAAACAAGGGAAGTGAAAACCGCTTGGTATGATCGTTCTAAACCTTATTCCATTCCATTTATTTTCACTTGATTCACTTGACGAGGATGGGATTACATGCCAAGGAGAATGTGGTGATTGTTTTTTATGGAGGCTGTGTCTCTATGTGATGTTAGGAGCTTATATTTGTTTGCATATCACATTGTAATACCCGTCCCTTCAGGGACCCGTTGGCCGACCATTGACCGACCTTAGACCTCGTCGGATCCTTTATTAGGTGTTAGAGTGGGAGTTATATCGTAAGTGAGACCATGGACTCGACCTAGTAAGGCTCACTCGGCCGAGTACAGTGACACTCGACCGAGTGGAGCGTACTAGGTCGAGTATGTTCCGTACTCGACCGAGTGTCTTATCGTCAGCGTGATATAACAGAAGTCAGAGGTTGCGAGTTAAATCATTTCGTAAAGTATTTCATTCATTTTCGAGAACCTAAACTCCGAGTCTTCTCTCTAGTCCTTTATTTCACTACCTCTTTGACCCTCACCATAAACCTTGTTCCGGAAAGAGCGTGACTTGGGCGCAGATTCACGGGTCGGATCTCTCTCATCGTCGGATTTTAGATGTCCTTGCGGTAAGTTTGTGAATACTGAGTATATGGTCTTTGGATTCGATTAGCGTAGTTATAAAGTATAATCGATGGTTGTAAGCAACGATGACAATGCTTGTGTAATACTCGGGATTTTTATAACGCCTCACTCGGCGGAGTACACGGAGTAATCGACAGAGTAGATGTCACTCGGTCGTGTGGGCCTGTCGAGTATAGCTAGTTTGGGTGTGGGAGTCCCTGTTTCGAGTCCACTCGATCGAGTGGTTGGCGCACTCGATCATGTACCACCATCACTCGACCGAGTGCTGTCGCTGTAACTTTTGTATGCGCATTGTGACTTGTGGGCCTAGCTATAATTTTGCCATTTTTCTATTCTTTTGACCTCATATTTCTCACCCAATCTTATCCTCTCATCCTCAAAAATCCCCCAAAAACTCTCCCAAACATCATCCTCAAGATTTGCCATTGTTGTGAAGATTTGTTCCCAAATCTTTGCCTTATTCATTTGTTGAGTTTGTAAGTATAATTTCCCCATCCTTTCCTCTTATATTAGTTTAGTAAACCCTAATTTTGGGATGGTTGTCTTATGTGATTTAATTAGGGGTCTGTCTAATTAGCAGTAAGGGGTTAATTAATAGGTTAATTAGTACATTATTATTGTAGTATTATGTTGTGATAGTTAGTCAAAATTTGTGTAGGAGGAGACTTGATTGAGGAGCCCTTGTATCTTGGTTGCTTGATTGTGAAGAATAGCAAGAGGTAGGGTTTCCCCTACATAGTCTTGATAGTATGAATGTCCATTGATGCATTAGTTATCATAAATTACATAATGTTCATACTAATTGCATGATAAAAATGATATTGGTAGTTAGGGTTTGATGGTATTTTATGAGGTTATTTAATCAGTTGGTATTTTTTAAGTGGATTGATAGCATAACATCATTAGTTGGATCATAATATGATTATTGGAAAGGCTTGGTGATTTCATGGTTGATTCTTGCAAAGCATGTGGATTATTTTCTTAAGATGGTTTAATTGTTACATGGAAGTCTTAATTGACTTGTTTGCATCATTGGTCACTTGTGATGGTTGGAGGTGTTGGATGGCGGTATTTGATGGTGGTTTGTGATGGTTATGGAGATGTAAGACGGTTAGGAAACCGTCTTGCGCTCGGGTCGTCTCTTAAAGCTTCCTACTCTAAGAGGGGTGTGCAAATTAAGGACTTACGTCATGGAGGGGCACATGTGGTTGAGAAATTTTGCCTGGTAGTTACCACGGGTGTGTCCTAAATACCTTGTTTCGGGCTGCAGTCCGGTGTTTAAGTGGCGGTGTTGCGATGCCGTCGTCGTGGTTTGGGTTGGGTGAGTTGTGAAGTTGTGAAGTTGATGTTTATATTTCAATGTTCATCATGTCATTGCATTTAGTTAGCATTTTTCATTCACGTCATTGCATTGAGCATTTATATTATCGTGACTAACCAAGCGTGTTTTCAAATATCTGTAGTGAACCATATGATGATTTCCGCTCATATGGGGGTAGAGGCGTGACAGGTTGTATTTGCATTCATTGGGGGCTTAGAGTGGTCTCACCTTAGTTGTCACCTTCCTTGTTTTTATCTTTTTTACTATTCTTAGACTCCGCCTTTATTTCGACATGGTTGTATCATTTGGGGATTAGTGTTGAATCCCATAATATGTAACCTAATTTTATAACTATAACTTATGTAGTTTGCTTTATATCGTTTAAATGGTCTTGTTTTAAATTGCTTACTATTGTAGTTCGCAGTACAAGTTTGGAAAACCAAGTCTTGTATCACGTCCATGAGTTGGGGTTTCCTGGAGGAAGGATCCGGGCTTATGGGGGTGTTACAAAGTGGTATTAGAGCGACGATTTTGGAGCCTAAACTATTGAATCAATGAACTTAGGAGTGTCTAATAAAATGAACCTGATTTGAGTCGTACAGAACTCGTGATAAGTTTGGGAGATGTCCCAAACTTGTATCCTTTTTCTCTTGACTCAAATCGGTCACAACGCGTGGGTTAGTGGGACATATTAATGTGATTATAAGTGTTGCATCTTATTGCTTTACTACTTGAAAGATGATTCCTTGATTAAGGCATGTGATATGATTATGAAAATAGTATGTGGATGTTTATGTATGATCATGATGCAATTTTAAGTTGAGTCATTCACGAATGAGAAGTATTATTCACATTCTAGTTGTTATTAAATTGAGCACGTTGTATTATACCTATGGTTGCTTTTCGCTTATGTGTTTAGAAGTATGTCAAGTAGAAGTATGTGTGCGGCTATATGAGCCGGAATGTGTGTAAGACTCTTTAAGAGGTGAACTTGGTTCAGTGGGTGAGGGAAACACGGTCGAGCCTAAGGCACTCGATCGAATAGACCTCCCACTCGACTGAGTGTGTGACTTATAGAGAGATTTGGAATTTTGGGAATTTCGCACTCGACAGTAAGTAATGCACTCGATCGAGTGAGTGAAATGGATATTTTGAAAAAATCCCTGTAAATAAGCCACTCAGCCGAGTAAGTGGCGTACTCGACCGAGTGATTTCCACTCGACCGAGCACTTTTTCGCACTCAATTGAGTGGGTTGGAAGGCAAACTTTGGGATGTCCCTGTAAATGGGACACTCGACCGAGTGGGACTCTTGACTTGATCGAGTGAACTCCCAAAAAGGAGTCAATATTGTTCGTCTCTTCATGTGAGACACGTATTGGCGTTTTCCATGGTTCTTTGTAATAGAATGCCGAGAAGAGCTAACTCCGCGACCGGGCCGACCTGAAGGTCCGAGGCAGAGATCAACATAATTGTTGCGCAAAACAAGGCCCTCACGGAGGTCCTCAAGAACGTAACAATAAAGGAAGTGGATGCCATGACCATTAGCAATGCCGTGGCGCGCCACCGCCCCATCATGTATGAGGGAGTTGGGGAGCCGAACCTATTCGGCAATTGGATGCGCGAAATTGAGAATATATTTAAGGTGGTCTGATGTTCAGATGAGCTAAAAGTTGAGCAAGCTGCCTTCTACTTGGGAGGTCAAGCGGGTAATTGGTGGTTCAAAGAGCGTGAGGCGATGAAGGAGTACTACAAGGGAGAGGGGGAAGATTCTATTCCATGGACCAATTTCAAAGCGGAGATGCGCGATGAGTTTATACCGGAGCACATTCGATGCAAGCTTCGGGCGGAGTTTGAGAACTTCACCACGACCGAAGGGATGACCGTTCAAGGGTACTATGTCCGATTCAATGAACTTGTGACCTATGTGGAGGATCTACATCTTAGTCCCCAACTCTTGTCCCTAAAGTTTGAGAAGGGCCTCACCTTGAAGATTCTTGAGAAAATCCCCCCGGGAGTGTTAGTGGACTTGAAGGATGTGTATGCAAGGGTCGGCAATGCTGAGCGATTGGTCAACATGACCAAAGAAGCAAAGAAGAGGGCCGGGGAAAAGAGAAAGGCCAAGAGTGAAGGTAGCGGTAGACATCAAAAGAAGTTTAGCTATCATCAATCAAAGTCTCAAGGTAGTGGACCCAATGGGGGAGGATATTCTAGATCAAATGGAAATGGATGGAGAGCTATGAGCGAGGGATGAGGCTTGCAGTGCTTTAATTGTGGTGGCATGAGCCATAAGAGGAGCGAATGCACTAGCTATGCCAGAAGGGGACCCAATAGGGGGTATGGGCAAGGGAGTTCCTATCGAGCTCCCTCCTAAGGTATAACAAGCAACCGTAATTCTGGATCTTGGGGAAGCAACCGCTACTCTAACTCAAATTACAATGATGGACGTGGAAGAGGAGCCTACAATCGGAGAGCCCAATCTCAAAGGACCAACTTCAATGCAAGCTAAGCTACGGAGACTAGACCAACTACCTTGGCTAGCACGGTTCAAGGGGCGTCAAAGTCTAGTGGGAAGCTCTTCTCTATGGGGAAGAATAATGCCAAGGAGGATGCCCATGTTGTCTCCTGTACTTTTCTTGTCAATTCTCAACGTTCTTTTACCTTGTTTGATTCGGGATCCTCTCATTCTTTTGTGTCTAGGGAACATGTGTTGACCCTAGGTTTGGGGGAGGGTGAGTAGGTGAAAGATGATGTGTCTTTGCCTTCATTTGAATCAATTGTAGGTTCAAATTTGTATAAAGGAATGTCGGTTATGATAGGAGGAGTAAATTTCCCAGTTGACCTCTTCAAATTTCCTTTGGAGGGGTTTGAAGTAATATTGGGAATGGATTGACTAAGTAAGCATAGGGCTAACATAGATTGTCATCAAAAGAAACTTGCTTTGAAAGGACCTAGAGGTGTTAGGGTGTCATACAAAGGATACTTAGTCTAGCCCAAAGTAAAAGTCATTTCGGTAATGACCTTGAAGTCGTGTTTGAAGAAGGTTTGCCGAATGATCTTGTGTCATGTTTGGGACACGAGTGTGGAAAGACCGCAAGCTTAAGACATTCTGGTGGTTGGGGAATTTGCGGATGTATTTTCGGAGGATTTGCCCGGATTACCTCCTCAAAGAGAAGTAGAGTTTAGCGTAGAATTGAAATTGGGGGCGGGGCCCATCTCTAAGTCCCCGTACCGAATTTGTCCAAAGGAGTTGGAGGAATTGAAGAAACAACTCTTTGAATTGGCGGACAAGGGGTATATTAGGCCGAGTGTGTCACCGTGGGGAGCACCGATCCTATTTGTGAAGAAGAAATATGGTAGTCTGAGGTTGTTTATTGACTACCAGAAGTTGAACAACGTCACCATCAAGAACAAGTACCCATTACCGAGGATTGACGACTTGTCCAACCAACTAAATGGAGCCGGTGTGTTTTCGAAGATTGATTTGAGGTCGGGCTACCACCAATTGAAGATTAAAGACAAATATATACCAAAGACCACTTTAAGTCGAGGTATGGGCACTATTAATTCTTAGTGATGACTTTCGGGTTGACTAACGCCCCGGCCGTGTTCATGGATCTCATGAATAGGGTGTTTAGTCCGTTCTTGGATAAGTTTGTGGTGGTGTTCATTGACGATATCTTAGTCTACTCAAAGAATATGGAGGAGCACGAGAAACACTTGAGAGCCGTGTTACAAACCTTGAGGGATCACCAATTATATGCAAAACTTAGTAAGTGCGCATTTTGGTTGAAGAAGGTGGCCTTTCTAGGGCATGTGGTGTCGAAAGAAGGGGTATCCGTTGACCCATCCAAAATTGAAGCCATGTCCAAGTGGTAGACACCAAAGAACGTGGTTGGAGAAGGTGGCCTTTCTAGGGCATGTGGTGAAGGATTTCTCAAAGATTTCTAGGCCTTTGACGACATTAATGAGGAAGGAGAACCGTTTCAAATGGGACGGGAGTTGTGAGACGGCTTTCTTGAACCTAGAGGAGTGCCTAACCACGGCCCCGATCCTAGCCTTTTTGGAGGGGAGTTATAACTTTGAAGTCTACACCGATGCTTCCAAGAATGGTTTGGGATGTGTACTTATACAAAATGGGAAGGTGATAGCCTATGCATCTCGGCAATTGAAGCCATGTGAGGAGAATTACCCAATACATGATCTAGAGCTAGGAGCCGTTGTGTTTGCCTTGAAAATATGGAGGCATTACCTTTATGGAGCAACCTTTAAGGTATTTTCCAATCACAAAAGCTTGAAGTATATCTACACCCAAAAGGAGTTGAATATGAGGCAAAGGAGGTGGATAGAGCTCATTGGAGACTATGACATGGAGATTGTGTGCCATGAGGGGAAGGCCAATGTGGTGGCCGATGCTTTGAGTAGGAAGTCGGTACACTCCTTATATACCTCCTTTTAAATGATGCGAATCAAGGAGGAAGTAGGAAAGATGGGTATTCATATGATACGAAAGGGGGATGCGATTGGAGACTTGAATCTAGAACCCGAATTGTATGAAGAAATCCGAGTATAACAAGGGACCGATATCAAAATTCAAGAGTGGAAGGGAGCCTTGGAAAGAGGAGAGGTGTCAAGGTTTAAGTTGCATGGGGATGGAAGCCTTAGATTCAAGGGAAGATGGTGCGTGCCAAAGGACGGCGAACTCAAGAGGAGGATTATGAAGGAGGCTCATAGCACACCATAATCGGTGCGTCCGGGTGGTGACAACCTATACAAGGATTTTAAGAAGACCTTTTGGTGGTCTAACATGAAGAGAGAGGTAGCGGAATTCATGGCCAAATGTTTGACATGCCAAAGAGTGAAAGGAGAACACAAGAGACCACAAGGAAAGGTGAAACCTCTTGATATCCCGGAGTGGAAGTGGGAGTCCATATCAATGGATTTCATTGTAGGGTTGCCAAGAAGTCAAAAGGGCAATAATATGATATGGGTGATCATGGATAGGTTAACCAAGTCGGCACACTTCATACCGATGAAGGATACTTAGAGCAAGTTGGAGCTAGCAATTGCATACCGGAAGAATGTAGTGAAGCTTCATGGGATCCCCAAGGACATCGTGTCGGACCATGACTGTAGGTTCATTTTAGGTTTTGGCAAGAATTGCAAAACTTGTTGGGTATCAAGTTGAAGATGAGTACGGCATTCCACCCGACAACGGATGGACAAACCGAGAAGACTATCCAAATCCTTGAAGACATGTTGAGAGCGTGTGTATTGGAGTTCGTAGGCACTTGGGAAGAGAGGCTAGACTAGAACAAATTCTCATACTACAATAACCATCATGCAAGTATAGGCATTGCTCCATTTGAGGCTTTGTATGGGAGGAAATGTCAAAGTCAGATATCTTGGGATGATAGCACTGAGGCCGTATTGTTGGGACCCCAAATGATCCAAGACATGTTTGACCAAGTGCATGTGATCAGGGAAAATATGAGGGCATCCCAAGATAGGCAAAAGAGTTATGCCGATTTGAGGAGGAGTGACATCGAGTTCGATGTGAGTGACAAGGTATTGCTTAAAGTGTCTCCAATGAGAAGAGTGATGAGATAAGGGAAGAGTGGTAAATTGAGCCAAAAGTTCATAGGACCTTATGAAATCTTGGATAGAGTCGAGGAAGTAGCATACCGATTAGCTCTTCCCCCGACACTTGTCCGTGTTCACAACGTCTTCCACGTATCTCAATTGTGGAAGTATGTTATCAATCCTTACCATGTGTTAGAGGCGAAGACAATCGATTTGGATGATGCCTTGACGTACGTAGAGACTCCTAAGGAGATATTGAATCGAAAAGTGAGGAAGACGAGGCATGGACATACGGTATTGGTAAAGATCTTGTGGTCCAACCACCAAGTCGAAGAGGCCACTTGGGAGGCCAAAGATGCTTTGAAGGAGCGTTACCCTCACCTTTCCGAGCAGGTAACGAGTTCGGTTACGAGGTCGTAACTTTGTTTCTAGAGGGGTAGAGCGCGTCGCGCAAAGTGCAAGTACTTCTTTTACTCTATTTTAGTGATTTTTTAGTGAGTCATGTGTTATCCCCACCTTTGCGGGTAATAATACCTTTCCTTGGTTGTGTAGTCGGAATTTTAGAACACCTGGTTTGAGTCCTGTTGAGTTGGTTCGAACTTCGAGGACGAAGTTCATTCTAAGGGGGGAAGATTTTAATACTCAGGATTTTTATAAGGCCTCACTCGGTCGAGTACACGGAGTACTCGACCGAGTGGATATCACTTGGCCGTGTGAGCCTGTCGAGTATGGCCAGTTTGAGTGTGGGAGGCCCTATTTTGAGTCCACTCGATCGAGTGGTTGGCGCACTCGACCGAGTGTTGTCGCTGTCACTATTGTACGTGCATTATGACTTGTGGACCTAGCTCTCTTTTTGCCATTTTCCAATTCTTTTGACCTCACATTTATCACCTAACCTTATCCCCCCATCCCCAAAAATCCCCAAAAAACTCTCCCAAACATCATCCTCAAGATTTGCCATTGTTGTGAAGATTTGTTCCCTAATCTTTGCCTTATTCATTTGTTGAGTTTGTAAGTATATTTTCCCCCTGTTTTCCTCTTATATTAGTTTAGTAAACCCTAATTTTGGAGTGGTTGTCTTATGAGATTTAATTAGGGTTTGGTCTAAATAGTAAGGGGTTAATTAGTAGTTTAATTAGTACTATTGTTATTGTAGTATTATGTTGTGATAGTTAGTCATAATTTGTGTAGGAGGAGACTTCATTGTGGAGCCCTTCTAGCTTGGTTGCTTGATTGTGAAGAATAGCAAGAGGTAGGGTTTCCCTATTTAGTCTTGATAGTATGAATGTCCATTCCATTAGTTCTCATGAATTTCATAATCTTCATAGTAATTGCATGATAACATGGATATTGGTAGTTAGGGTTTCATGGTATGTTATGAGGTTATGTAATCATGTTGGTAATTTGGTAAGTGGATTGATAGCATAACATCATTAGTTTCATTATAACATGATTATTGGAAAAACTTGGTGATTTCATGGTTGATTCTTGCAAAGCATGTGGATTATTGTCTTAAGATGGTTTAATTGTTACATGGAAGTATTAATTACATTGTTTGCATCATTGGTCACTTGTGATGGTTGGAGGTGTTGGATGGCGGTAGTTGTTGGTGGTTTGTGATCGTTATGGAGACGTAAAAAATATGGGAAATCGTCTTGCGCTCGTGTCGCCTTTTGGAGCTTCCCATTCCAAGAGGGATGTGCAAAATAAGGACTTGAGTCATGGAGCAGCATATGTGGTTTGGACATGTCGCCTGGCAGGGAATCCGAGTCTCTCTGGAATCCGGTATCATGGGTGTGTCCCTAGTACCTTGTTTCGGGCTGCGGTTCGGTGTTTTGGTGGCGGTGTTGCGATGTCGTCGTCGTATTTGGTGTTGGGTGAGTTGTGGAGTTGATGGTTATACTTCAATGGTCATCATGTCATTGCATTTCGTTAGCATTTCGCATTCACGTCATTGCATTGAGCATTTATATTATCATGACTAACCAATCGTGTTTTCAAATATCTGTGGTGAACCATATGATGATTTCCGCTCATATGGGTTGCAGAGGTGTGACAGGTTGTATTTTCATTCATTGGGGGATTGGAGCGGTCTCATATTAGTTGTCACCTTCCTTATTGTTATCTTTTTTACTATTCTTAGACTCCGCCTTTATTTCTATATGGTTCTATCATTTGGAGATTAGTGTTGAATCCCATAACATGTAACCTAATTATGTAACTATAACTTATCTAGTTTGCTTTGAATCGTTTAAATGGTCTTGCTTTAAATTGCTTACTATCGTAATTCGCACTACAAGCTTGGGAAACCAAGTCTTGTAGCACGTCCATGAGTCAGGGTTGCCTGGAGGAAGGATCCCGACTTATGAGGGTGTTACAGCTTGCTATCTGTGAACATGGTGGTTGCTATTTTAATGGAATCGCTAAAGGTAGGGTTCTACTCAGTTCTTCTGTATGATAGATTATAAGTTATTGTGGCACTGTATGATTATCATTGGTGTTGAATTATTGTGATATTATTGACATTGATAGTATTGGCTGTGGAGCCATTGTCGGGATATGATCTTCACCCCCATGTTCTCCTCTCGTGGATTCTGTCATAAGGGGGATGTGCACATTAATGATCTGTGTTCCCTCGTTGCGATGAGCGGGGCTTTAGGTGGCAAGATTGCGGTCTACCACTGGCTAGGGTGGGTTACCTGTTGCGATGGGTAACCTGACAGGGCTACTCACTGCGGTGTATAGTCATGTCCGGGCTGCGGTTCTGACACTAGTTTTTGGATTTAGAGGTGGTTGATTGTTACAAGATTTATTGGATTGGTTATATTATGTGGTTGACTTATGATTGATTGTATAGCTTGCTGACCCTTTTTTGTTTTTCCAAAACTGATGTGATCCATTGGGGAATAGTAAGCAGGAATTTAGCAGGTTTGGATGATTGAGCTTATTTGCGAGATGGATGGGACGCTGCTGAGTCTAGCAATTTCTTTTAGCTTCCACTATCTACGTAGTAGTCTTTACAATTTAGTAGTTTGAGTTGAATTCGGTTTAGATTTTGGCATTTTGGCTTTGTAATAGAGTAAACTTTATATTACTTTACTAAACGTTCTTTTATGGTCTATTTGATATAGTTTACCTCGGGCAACCGAGATGGTAACGCTTTCGTGTGCTAAGGTAGGCCTTGGTAGGGCACTTTGGTAGATGAGGGTGTTATAAAGTGGTAATAGAGCGACGAATTTGGTACCTGAAACCAATGAATCTAATGAACGTAGGGTGTCAACTAAAATGAACCTGGTGTATGTGTGTTGGGACCCTCTTATGTTGATTTTGGGTGAGAAGGCGCCTTCATCTCAAAATCCCGGCCCTAACATGCTTAAACCAGAAATTTCGGGGTGGGTAAAAAAGTCGGGAATCATGTATGTGCCTGTGAGCTATGGATGTAGTCCTTATGTGGTAGTCATACGCGTCGATTGGTTGTGAAATGATGTGAGTATTTGGTAAGCGTGATGTCTAGCTTAACTAGTTGTTGTGCGCGTGGTTTGGTATATAGTTTTAAATGAGCATGAATACGTGAAAAGCAAGTAGATGGTGTGTGAATGTGTTCACAGATGTTGAAGTTGGATTGTGTGCATGACCTTTTGGCAATGTGTGGCCATAGTAAGTTGTTTGTGTATGCGTAACATGTTCGACTTGGGTTGCATTGTGTTTAGTAATTGGGGTATAGATGTGCGTGGTTTTTTGATGGATAGTTGGTGGTAGAAATGAACACTGATCCGTTACGAGTTCTAAGTGAATATTTTGCTCCGAACAACATTCTTGTGTTGCAGGAACATCGGTGCTATAGATAAGCGATATTTGGTGACCCTTTTTGAAACTAGATCGAATACACAAGGGTACTCGACCAAGTGGGTCGTACTCTACCGAGTGCGAAGGTTACTTGGTCGAGTTCGTGTTAGGAAGAAACAAGCTTGAATCTGCCAAATAAATACTCGACCGAGCACCCGAAATACTCGACCGAGTACCGCGTACTCGACCAAGTAATCCCGAGAACTCGATCGAGTACCTTAATTACCCGGTTTTATAGTATGATTTCGAAACCTTATAAACTTGATTTTCCTCATTACACAATCTTGTTCTCTTCCACTCAAACTCTCTTCAAAACTCTCTCTTGGCAAAACCTTGGTGGAATTGTGTTAATTATTTCTTCAATTCATTACTTTACATTTCCCCTTGAATTCAATCGAATTTCCAACTCATGGTAAGGTGATTAAACTCCTCTTCTTTCAAAGTTGGTATGTTTTTGTAGATTAGAAACTGAAAATTTCCACTTCAAAGTCCTTGAATATTATGTTACATGTGCTAAAATTGGTAGGACTTGCCTTGCTTATGGTTTTGAGCATAGAAAAAAACGATTTTTAACCCTCAATTGCTCAACGATTGAACCGTAGGGTTTATCCCAAATTTGGTTCTTAATTTATGAGATTCTAATTCATCCTGGAAAATTATAAACGATCAATTGATGCTAATGGTGTTAGGTTCATATAACCCCTAATTAGACTCTTCAAATTAGTTTCTAAATTACTCACTAATTTAGAATAATAGATCTAGTTCATGCAAAAGAAATTAAAAAGAAGCAAGGAGAAAATAGATTTATCCTTACAAAAGGTGGACCGATTTATTGGGCACAAGGTAGGACATCTTCCTAACCTTGTTCTTGAGATTAATAACATAAAGATGATCCTCCAAAAACCAAAGCTCCATGTATAGGAACTCTCCTCTTAGTTGCACCCAAGACAACCCCATAACACTAATATAATTATTAACTAGATAATATATATTAGTATCCTTAAA
>VHZZ01007846.1:14716-24755 GCA_009801015.1 Silene noctiflora
AGTCTTTTTAAATGTGTTGTGTTGCACTTAGTCATTCAAATCTTGTTCGATGATCCCGTTTAGTACTTAAACTTTATCTCCTTCGTTTATTGTGTGAACAACATTGAGATAAGTCAAGTCTTGTAACAAAACCGGGAAGAACCCAAACAAGGTCTTAGGATAGAGTTATCTTAAACAACGAAGTTTTCGAAGCGGAGTAGCTTTTGAGCATGGAATCTTTCGGCGGAGTATCCCAAAGCAAAAGTCTTATTGTGGAGTAGCTTTAAGCAAGAGTCTTGGAAGCGGAATAGCTTTTAAGCAAATAGCAATCGGAGTAGGTTGGGAAGTTTTTTTATTATTCGGGGTCTTAGTTTGTATGAGTTTACATCTAAGGTGTTTAATAAAATAGCGTTGGACGTATGTCGCGGAGTAGTGACCGAACCAGTATTAAAACATCATTTGTCGTGTCTATTTCGTTCTTATTTCCGCTGCCACTCAAACTCACGTGTTTTACACTCAGAATCAACAGTCGAGTACACAGTGACTTTTACTTGCTGAATCGTTGTTGTATACTTCTAACTCAATTATTCTAAGTATCAACTTCTCCTTCTTCTAAGTATTGTCCAAAGTGTTATTGAGTTTTAATTAAGCTTTCATTAAGTTTAAAATTTTTAAATAGACACCTAATTCACCCCCTCCCCCTCTTAGGTGTTCTCGCCCTTGACTTTTCTCCAACATGCGTTACAATGATATTTAGCAACATACAATGATTTGCACGTACGTACTATCTCCATACGACTAGCTTATTAAGAAATATACTTCCGTATCCTAGTTTTTTTATAGGTTCTAGAATATTATATTTTTTTTTACTTATCTTATTCTCCGAGTTTTGTATGATATCTAGATTATTTAGTTTTCTATTCTATGTAATCTAGCTTTATTATATAAATTGTAATTGTATCCTTTATGGCTGCACATAAAGTAGACGGGACAGGTAAATCGGACCGACCCAGGTCGGCTGGTCCGGACCGAATATAATCCGGTCCAGTCTCCTGGTTCACATAAATATTGTGACCGATCTCCGGTCCGGTCCAAACAAAAAAATCATGTCAAATTACCTTTAAAAACCGGATCTAAAGGGTTCCGGTCCAAACAAAAAAAATCATCTCAAATTACCTTTAAATTACCTTTAAAAATAGAACCGGTCCAGTCCAAACCCAGAAAAAACCGGACCTAAAGGGTTCCGGTCTGGTCTCTGGGTTTGGAAAATGGGGTTGTCCGGTTCGCGGGTCTTTGCAGTCCAGTCCGGTTCTGGACCGGTGAATAGCCCTAGTATCCTTTGTTAATTATCAAATATAATCTTATTTCTATCATAGTATCGAGCAATTAATCGGTCCTCCTCTCTCTTTCTCAATTTTTTTTCAGTTGTCCTACGTCTCCATTTTCCCCTGCACTAGTTTTTTTCCATCTTCATCTCCTTCGACAAAATCATGTTGAGCGCTATCATTCCCAATTCTGCTGATGCCTCACTCCTTTCATCATTGTTAACCTTTCCCAGTGTCTCGAACTCGCATCTCAGAATTATTGGGCCTGGTCAAAACAAATTGAAGATCTTCTTCAAGGGTATGATTTGCTCAAATACGTTAATGACACTCATCCCGCTCCTCCTAAGACAGTCATTTCGGACATGAAGGAGACCGCTAATCGAGCCTACTCCACATGGTTCCGTCAAGACAAGTTTATCAGTGGTGCCCTTTGCGGTACCATCTCCAAAAGCATTACTCCTCTTCTTCTGCAAGCTACAACCTCTCATGAAATTTGGAGGGTCCTTGCTGCCACATACGCTAACCCGTCTCGTGGTCATTATTTGCAAGTCAAGAATCGTCTCAAGGACATTTCTCAGACAAATCAAGACGTTACAGACTATATGCAGGCTATAAAAGCTGTAACCGACGAGCTCGCTCACATGGGGAAACCCATGGATAATGAAGATGTAATCGCGCAAGTGCTCGATGGACTAGACTTTGCGACTTATTGGCCAGTCATATAAGTTGTACGTGTCAGGGATACCCTTATATCCTTTGATGCCTTATATGAGAAACTCCTCCAACATGATCTCCATAATCCCTAACCTACTAACCACTCCTCGAACCTACCCACCACGACCCTCACCGCTGCCTTAAAATCCTACCACCGTTCCTTACCAAGTCCAATACTACTGCTGGTATGCTTCCCATTCCCTCTGTTTCCCCTTCATCTTCCACCGCCCCTCCCAACCAAGCACCATTCAAGGGCAAATGCTAATGGTGTCACCACCCGGGACATTACCTATCCATATGTGCCAACTTTAAAAGACAGTTTCCTCACATTACTCCTCCACCTCGTCCGCCCTACACTCAAGGAACAACCCATACCCCCACACGCTAACATGGCTTCCATATCCAAAAGCCATCCCTCATGCTCCTGGATCCTTGATAGCGGGACCACTCATCACATCACGAATGACCTCGACATACTTGCCCTCCACTCTCCGTATGATGGGACAGATGACTTGATCATTGGCGACGGCTCCTCACTCTCGATTCATCACACTGGTTCTTTCTCTTTACAAACTCCTTCCTCTTATTTTCTTTTCAACAATGTTTTACATGTTCCTAGTATATCTCGTAATATTTTGTCTATTTCTCATTTTATGTTTTGACAATAATGCTATTGTCGTCTTCTCACACAGTTCTTTTTTTCTTAAGGATCGCAACTTGGTAACATATCTTCTTCAGGGACACAATAAGTCTGGTCTCCATGAATGGCTCTCCTCCTTCTCTCTCGTTGTGTGTGTTGGTGTCGTCTCTCTTATCTCCACCTGACATCATCGTCTTGGTCACCCATCTTCATCTATCCTTAAGCTACTTGGTCAACAATTTAATATTCCTACGCACTCGTCTTCCTTTACGCATTGTAATCCTTGCAATTTAAATAAAAGTTACAAACGAACTCGGTTGAGTGCTACCTACTTGATCGAGTTCCCGACGTCCAGAACTGAGTAGTATTACATCCCCTGCTAGCCCCTCCCTCGCTCCACCATTGGTTACAGTTATTGTGTTGATTGAGTTCAACTGAATTCCAGCCTTCAAATATCAAGTAGATCCAATTTACAATCCATCCAATAGACAGTTAATAAATATCTTACGGCACCGCGCGTAAAGCGCGTGTGGCAACAACTAATGTATAGAAACTACTATATCTTATGGTACCGCGCGTAAATTCTCAAATAATTTTAAAGAATTTTTATGTCACGAAATTAATATCAATTCATAAATTTTTTAAAAGAATTAATTACGTGGTAAGTTTTTTTTTATATACGAAACTAATAATATAGATCATTTTATAGGTTTTTCTTATACGAATTTTTAGATTTATACCACTTTTATTTTATTTTAATTAAATTATAATTTAGTTAAAAAATTATAATGATTAAAAGATTATATATTAATTTAATTAAAAAATAATCTATCTATCTATCTATATATATATATATATATATATATATATATATATATATATAAGAGGTTTTTTTTGGAGCACGTGGTAGTCTCCAACTATTTTAAAACACTTATAAAATTAAAATAAATGTAAAATAAATGTAAAATAATAGAAAATAAAAAAAATGTGTAAAATATTATAAAGGATTAAGATAATAATATAATATTGGCAAGGTATTTTATTAGGACTCATACCACTCCATCTTAAAATATACGTAGTATATAAACCTCTTATCATCACATATTCTACTTTTTTTTTGTTACCTTTTGCTTTCCCATTGTTAAATCATTAGAGAACTGTTTATTATTTTTATATATTTATGATTAATGAAGTTCTCTTCCATTTAAATTATTTGATGTTATGTATTTAATAATAATTGTTGTATTTCTTTTAGGATTATATGGATGCATGCCCAATATTAATCATACGGAGTAAAAGTGTCAAGTGTATGTGAAACATCATGGTATTAGTTTCCTTTTGTTTATATATTGATGTTATTGATTTTTTTTTATATTGGTTCTTTATTTGTTTTGTTTTAACAATGAAATTATATATGCATACGTGTATTTGTGTATAATAATAGCAAGAAAAGCAGAATAGATCCAAACTCCAAGAAAGACGATTGCCCCTGGACGGCTGGACCATAGTATTGTGCTGAGATCTTGAGTATTTAATGCATATATTAGTTTTTCGATCATCGTAAAGATCTACAAAAAGTTTAATAGGTGTTGTTATTATACTACGCTTTGTTTTACATTATGAATTTTTGGTATATATTTAGCAACAACTTTTTAGAACTTTCATACATACGAGAGCCTAATAATGGTGTACAAGTATATTTTATCATTGTTCCTATTTGAGTCGATTGGGTTCGGTCAAGAATAGTTTCGTAATGGATGCGGTTTTTAATAGTGAGTTTAAATATATGTGAGTTCTTAATATTAGGGTGGATTTTTTTTAATTCTTACGAGTTTGGATTGTATTTTTACACAAATTACAAAGGAATATATTAAGAACTTGGGGGTGTTTGGTTGGGGCATTTGGAATGGATTTCATCCATTCAAGTGTTTGGTTGGCCTCTTTTGGAATAGAGTTTGATATCCAAGGGGTTCTAAATCCATTCGAAACCCTTGGAATCTCATACTCTAGTCTCAACCCATGATTCTAACTCCATTCCATCATATATACAAATCCTAAAATTGTAAAAAACAAGAAAAATAAAAATAAAACTGTAAATATTTAACATGCTATTTCTAATTAATAGTTCAACTCTCCATTGATATTTTATTGAATTTTCATGGTCATGTACGTAATTAGCTTTTCAAGTTTTTTTTGTTTAATTAAAATCTTGGTACGTACGTACTGTATTTTCTCCTCAACTATGATGTTTTTCTTTAGTTTATTTTTTTATTTTGGTAATAGTGTGGTCTTTATACATACAAACATATGATCATTAGCCCATAATTTATTTTAATGCAATTTGATATGTAATTACATATAAGTTACTCTTCGATTGGATTCGTACGCTTATGATAATTTTTTATGGAGTAATTAAGATTTTTGATTTTCGTATAATCTTGTATTAATTAATTTTTAATAAGAAATAATATTTTAGTCGTTAGTTATAATGAAGAAAAACAAATTGATTTGAAATCCATTTAAAATGTGAACCAAGCTAAAAAAAAAAAAAAACATTTACAATCCATTATAAGATCAAACCAAACAAGTATTAAAAGGTACGGAGTTCTAACTCCATTCTACCTTAATATTAAAATCCATTCCAACTATTTGAACCAAACGGCCCCTTAAATTAAGTTAAACTACCCCCTCCGTTCCAATCATTGTTTGTCTTTGATTAAAAGACCATCATAAAAAATAAAAATGACAAACAAATGATTTGACAAATAGAGTTATTATCAATTATATCATAGTATAAAATATTGAATGAATTTGATTAATACGAAATTTAGTATTAGATCTTACATTTAACTGTGTTTGATTTTACAAGAGCAAAAGATTGACCTTTCAATTGAAGAATTTGGTGACATTGTGATTAATATGATTTAAAACAAACATTAGTTATCTTATTTTGACTAATTCTTATACATAATTTATTCTTTTTATTAGGTAATAAAAATATACTGTATGAAGCAAAAAGAAATATACTTGGCCTTGGAATTATGTTTACAATCAATTAATATCACATATATGAAATAAAAGCTCTTAAGAGTATTTTTAGTCTCCAAGTTTTTCAAACCATCTAAATTATAATTTTTTTTTTTTTTTTTTGTGAAAACATCCAAATTATAAAATTAACATTAGTTGTTGAGATTTTATCCAAATAAAAAAGATTATTAATTGTCCCAAGAATTGTAATCTACCTAGATGTAAGTACTGAGTATATTGTCAAGCTTCGGATATAGCAGCTTACGAGCTATACACATATAGATATATTTAATTAGCCAAAAGATGCATAGAGTTTAACTTTCGATGATATGTAGTCATGTAGACATAAACCATGGGTCGTGTCTTTGTAGTGGACTAGGGGTGAAACAATGCTACATCCTACTTAAATTGGTTTCGTTGTATTTTTTCATAAATTATATGGTTTTGTTTCTCTACGGCCTGAGACCTTTTTTTCCGAGACTATTTTATTATAGATAGGTTTCCTTTTACTAAAATTTTGTATTTAAGTTTAAATTGGTCAATTACAAAATGGACAATAGTTGAAAATTTTCGAACTTGCCCTTATCTAATGTATAATATATTGCTTTTTTTTTTCTTATTAAATTAAAAGCTAAAAAACTATAATAAATATTAAATTTGAATCACATTATTTAGTTATCGCACGAGCATGAAATCTAGTAATTTAATAAAAATAAAGTTTTATTTCATTATTTAAGCAGAATCCTTTTATTCTAGGAGATGATTGGAAAGGAGGAAGTATGTGTATATTCGATAATTCACAATATAGGTTACAACGATACTAAGTTGCATTTTTAATGCTACTTAATTTCGAGGCTTTTCTGTGCAGTCCGGCCCATTCATTAGTTGCATTGTCTAATGGGTTTTTTAGTCTTTCTTGTTCATTGCTTTAACTCTCTAAGATTTTTACAAATTTGTTATGTTATTTACTTATTTGCATTAGATTTTTGTTTATAATCAACCTTTCTATTGTAACTTTCTTTACGTTCTACTCCAACGACGAAGTTGGGGATATGATCCGATTTTTACCTGTGATATAGTTCCATTTGAACCAAAAAAATATTATGAGTTTCTTTTTATATCATACGTCAAAAAAATCTAATGGGGTGGACGGGTTGATTATTCCAGTCACGCTAATGTATGTCACCTTCAATTTTAGGGAAGAAGGATCGGTCTTACCAAGATATTTTATTTTTTATTTTCAATATTTTGTGCTATTGAAAAAGTAAAGTTCGTATGTGTAAAATTAACTGCGTCGAATAATACTCCCTCGGTCCCGATCATTTGTTATCAAGTCTATTTTATGTATATCTCAGTCAATGGTTTAGGAATGTCTTTGATGTACAATTTCTTCCTCCAAACACTCAAATTAGTCCACTAGTCATCTGATAATCGACCTCCTCCTATTTTTTTGGTCCTTGTGTTAAACCCGCAGTAAACAAATGACCGGAACAGTAGTTTGTAAACAATTTAATTGTCAACAAATGTTAGAGATAAAGGCCCATTAATCTAATCCGAATTTGTCAGATAGATGATTATGGGCTCAACTTCACTTGGTTAGGTCACTGCATGATCCATGTTTTGAGAAACGGGCCCAAGATAAGCATTATATTGGCGTGATCTCAAATTCAAACCGGATTATTCTGTCATAACATTCCACTTTATTTAAAAGGCCCTGCTATCCCGTCCACCAAAGGTCCTAGTGATACTTGCTAGTTGCTCCAGTTTGTAGGGGTGTGCAAAATTCAGTCCGGACCGAAATCGAGCGGAAATAAAAATTCCAATCCAATTTTCGGTCTAATATTTTTTAAGACTCCGGTCTGTTTGAGTCCGAGTTTTACAGGTACGGACCGGAAAGATTGGAATTTATTGTTATTTGATTTTTTTTAAAATTTTGTTTTATTCCGGTCCAATGGGCCGGAATTTAAAAAAGTGGGCATGTAAAAGCGAACTCCAGTTCAACCGACCCGGTCTTGGACTGGCATTTTTTCGGTGCGTTGTCGGTTCGAAGTTTTTGAAATCCGATCCAATTCAGGTCCATAATTTTTGGCGTTCTGGTTCCGGTCCAGTTTTGAACCGGTGCACAACCTTAAATTGAATTGATAGTTTTTACATCGTGACGATAAGGCGTAGAGTTGGACCATCTCTCCCATATATTGCATTGCCCTTGCACTTGATTTATAATTTTGAAAACTTTTTTTTTTTTTTTTTTTTTTTTTTACGGTGTGTAAAAGTCTTACATTATAGTAATATGACTCTCAAAGCCATACTCAAGTACTACAATGTAAAACCGAATTAGAGGCAAGAACGAGGTGCACTTACGCCACAAGAGCGTAGAAATTTAAAGTGGAAGGTAAGCCTCGAAGGCCTACATCCGGTGGAGAAGACTCTCCTACACCACGTAGAACGATCACTACAATCAACGGACCCAACTCCAAAGACAAAGAGTAAGCTGATAAGGAGGGAAGAGGGAAGCTCCACAACCAAATCCAACGTCAAATTCACCCAGCTACAGACATTGACGGAAGAGGAACAGGACATCCTCTCACCCAAACCCACTTGGAACCAAAATCGGCCGTAACCAACACCAGCCCAAGAGCATTGCTACGCTATTCCAACAAAACTATTTATTCGACAAATACGACATAAACTCCTATAAGAGGAGATTGTTTGGAAAAACAAACTAGCTAGTAAAAGGAAATGAGACGACATAAAGTAAATGAGACCACCACCTCCAATCCAACCATCTACACCGAAACATCCCATCATACACCTGCTCCAAAAAATCCCGTTCCCAAAGAAACAAAACACCCAGTAAAGCGCATTAAAAGACCGATCAGAGAAAATTCGACCGAAACCCCTTGGTCCAACAAAGACCAGACAACAAGAAAGACATAGACAAAAGCCGCCAAAGGACACCCAAAACAATCTGTGAGGCACCGAAAACAACCAGACAACACACATGCATGCACCAAAACGAAAGACGGACCAACTCCATAACCCAACAGGACAAAGAGGCAACGATCCGATAGGCGAGGGAAAGGGCGAGGGAGAGGGGAACGCCAAATCGGACAATCAGACCCATAAAAACAACAACGGACTTCAGCATGGTTCGACCGCGAAACCAAGAGAGGAGAGGGAAATGGGGGGATCACCTCCCTAACAGACGATCAGACCCGTAGAAAGCAACAACGGACTAGAGCAGTCCAAACGTGAAGCCTAGGGTGATTGGGGAAATGGGGGGATCACCACCCTAGTTGCATGCACAATAAAGGAGAACTAGAAAGACGATCTGTCCCAAGGTGCCTGCACGGTGGACGGAAAATCACGAATATTGAAAGGAAGGCAGGCTCACACCACAATAAAAAAAATTAACAAGAGAATCTAACATTGAAACAAGAAGAAAATCAGAAATTTCTAGAAAGATCGATTAAAACACAAAACTGGGTAAGAATGGTTAAAGTGAGATTTGAGAAAAGGGGTTATCGGAGATGGACCACATGACGGCCCTATCTCCGGCGACCCGAGCAGGTGTACTCAGGGTTCAGTGAGAGGAATGGGGAGAATGGTGGTGACGGGTCGTTTATTTTTGGGGGGTTTTGTAGAGAGAAGTGGGAGTTCTTTTGTAGAGAGAGAAGTTGTGTTAAATCAGCTCACTTGTCGTATAATTTTGAAAACTTAGTTACGTAAAATATGCAAAAGTATTTGCTTTATTTGCTTTAGTACGATGACCAAGAAATGAGAATGCGGACCAATTATACTCGTAACTATATCTAACATAGCACATATGTCAAAAAGAGAAGCGGATGATAATTAATCACATAGTAAACATTTTTCAAACTTAAAATAGTAAGTAAATAACAGAAAAAGGTCAAAATAGAATAGGTAAACATATTGTTATGGCAAAAATTTACATTTTTGCACTTGATGACACGGAAAGATTGATCATTTGGTTGGAGTAATTGGAGGTCATACGAAGAGGTAGCAGTAGAGTAGGAAAATTGGTTAACAAAATCAACAATAAACAATAACAAAAGGAAAATAGAGGACTTGGTCAAATAACAAATGCCAAACAATTAGGAGTTACGGAAGATATGAGGGAGAATATCGAGGGAAGCAGTTGGTGGAATATTACTAAGGCTATGAGGCTATAAAAGAAGGGGCATATCAACGAAAAGGGACACACTCATCAAAAGCTATCACAAGTTCATAATCTCCAGTAATTACTAGCTACCAACACATACAAGTGGTCATCCAAAGATCATTCTTATTAGTACTTAGCACTATAAAACTTGTATCGGTCCTCAATATCTTC
>VHZZ01007846.1:57758-68259 GCA_009801015.1 Silene noctiflora
AAAACTTTTAACAACGGAGGCTTCAACAACGCCCGTGTTTTGTTTTAACAACGGTTAATAGCCGTTGTTGTAGGCTGTTTTTGTAGTAGTGTAACTGTAATTGACACAAAATAGTTCGGAATAATTGGATGTTAAGTGTCATTTTTAACCCGTATTTGTAGCATTATTTGTAACACCCTATTCTTACTCGGCCAAGGTAATGGGAGGATGTTACCATCTCGGTTTCCCGATGCGGTGAATCGGAGTTGCAATTAAAAACATTTATTATAAACAAAGTATTTAATGAATTACATAAACATGAATAAATAAATAAAGAATACAAGTCATACTAGTACGACTCTCTAAAGAGGACTAACTATCTCATGCTGACTCGACTTCAAGTCTGAGGCTCGTCTCGTCTCCCGCGTGATACCAAATCAACCTGTACTCAACCTATTCCCCATATGATCGGAAATATCATATGGATCGACACAAGCCACCCCGAAAATAGGTGATAATTACACATAATCACACACGGTCAATTTCAATAATATAAACATCTAATAGGCGACATATAAAATATGATTATGCAACATGACAATGAAATACATACAACACAACCTCCAATCACACCACTCTGTAGCCAACACCGGTACAAGGATCACACCCACGGTAACCTAACCTGGTGACGGCACCGCAACACCGCCCACCAAAACAGCCGGACCACAGCCCGTAAAAAGATACTCAGGACACACCCGTGGTACCGGTCCCGAGAGCGACTCAGATCCCCTTTACATACGACGTGTCTCAACCACATGTGTCCCTCCATAACCCAAGCCATTAATGTGCACATCCCTCTTGGAGTGGGAAGCTCCAAGAGGCGACCCGAGCATAACATGGTCTCCAACCGACTTACGTCTTCACAAAAACAAGTATCACCGCTACAACTCCTCCAACATCCGCATATATCACAAATGCATCACAATGAATATAAAGTGTAACTCTTTTACATTAACATGATTCACCAACATGACTCAAACACATGTACTCGTAACCATATCGACTCTTCAAGTCGCCTTACCTCGTTATCATGCCAAGATGCAACCTTCAATATTATGAGTAACAACGAATGCCAACTATCAAGTTATCGTGCAAATACAATGTTCAAATGAGACTCACACGACTACTCATAACCATGTCACAAATAACACCCAACAACACTATGAAGCCAACACTCATAATCCACAAAATCATATTATAATACAACAACAATTCAATCATGACACATGCGACCATTTAAGCTTATTGAAACCAAGTAGGATTAACCTACCTTTTAGCAAACTCCAATTAGCACAAGCAAGCACACTAATCCTCCTCTAAGAAGTCACATGCTACAATTAATTAAGGAATACTATCACAAATATACTCTACAACAATTAATAATACTAATTAACCTTTAACTATCCCCACTTAAATAGCCAAAACCCTAATTCATTATAAGACAACCTACGAGCGTAATTAAGGTCTACCAAAAAAAGTAAGGGATAAAGGTTAGGGATAAACTTACAAATGTTAACAATTGAGCAAGAACGAGAAGTGAAAGACAAATCTTCAAATGGGAGAGCTAGATCTTTGTGGATAGTGTTTGTGATGTTTAGAGATGTTTCTAGAGAGTGGAAGGGATAAGGTGGGAGTATTTTTAGGGAGGAAATATGAAAAATAAGGATTATAAAGTGATGGGTCACCTACCATAATCCCGTGCAAAAAGACGGACAGTGATAAGCCTCGATTGAGTGCTTGGTTCACTCGGTGATAGGCACTCGATTGAGTGCCCGGTTCACTTGGTCGAGTGAACTTCCACTAGGTCGAGTGAACCGCCATTCGGTCGAGTGACTCAACATCAGAATGTTTCACAAAATTACCGGTTTCACTTGGTCACTCACTCGCTCGAGTACTCTGTCTACTCGACCGAGTGTCAACCTTAGAAACTACGGGATATTACATTATTGCTTGTGTTAGTGGCGATATAAGAGGTATTCATGATTAGAATGCTACAAATACTAGTTACTTAATGTTTTTATGGGATATGGAAGACTTATGAGGTTTTAGATGGATTTTGAATGTCAATTGGTTTTGGTCGAGTTGATTGAATTAAACTACAAAGAAGACTAGCCCATAAAGTATGAGATTGCAAGCAAGCCCGCGTAGTAAAGCCATTCACGAGTCGTGAGTGGTCTTTCACAGAAAATAGGCGAGTCGCCTATCATCCAACATCGAAATCTTCAAGCCTTAAAGAACTCTCGACTCGCCTTTTTATTCATGACTCGCGAGTTTCCCAAGATATGTGACGTATTTTGTTTCCTTGTTTTATTTAATTTCTATAATTATGTTAGGTTAACCAAGTAATTTTCAGGAGTATATAAGAAAGACTTAGATATTTTTATTAGACTATGTTGTTTTTACTGGAGATTTTTATGCACCTGGAGATTCAAGCCTTCAACTTTTATTCTTCCTTTTTCATAATCAAAGACAAAGTTTTATCAATTCTCTTCTCTTTTAATTACTGCTTCTCAATTGTTTTCATTAATTATGTTAATTGTTATTCCAATTATGCGCAGTGAGTAGTCTATTTTTCCAGGACTCGATTGAGCCTTAACATGGATAGATTAACGCAATTATTTAGATATATAATGTAATACACCGTGTTTAATGACCTTTGAGTACTCTGTCGAGTGGAGGGTACTCTATCGAGTAAGTAAGAATCAGATTCTGGCAGTGTTCTGCTCGTTAGTTACTCGACCGAGTTAGGTCAACTCGGTCGAGTACGTTAGTTACTCGATCGAGTAGCTGCGAGTTACGAGTTTTACCCGGTTTGATTTTAAAGTAAAAGGGAGAGGTTGTTTTTATAATAACGACGCATCTTTTTATCAGTTTTACTTTTACTCTTTACAACTTTTCACAAAAACCTAAACAACGTAAATCTACTTCTCCTTTTACTCTCAAATCAAGGGCTAGGGTTCTTATCTTTTGGGGCTTTTTATATCACTATGATCGTCGTGTCGAAGGTAAGACTCTTGTACCAGTTTTATGTTATTTATATAATTTTGTTTAAACCCTAATTGGGTAAATTGGGGGTTGTTGGGCGTAATGGTGGAATTATTTGTAATTGGATGTTTAATTGTATAGGAGGTGACTTTTTAGAGGAAAGATTCTTACTTGTTGCGTTTGCTTCGTGAATTCCATCTCAGGTAGGGTTTTCTATACTCAGTTATTGTATATGTAATTGTGACGATGTGATATATGAGCATGTTTGAGACAATGGTTAATTTACTGTGTTGGCATGATTATAATTTTGGTTGTGTATTGTATGTGGTTCGCGAGGTGCGCCCTCGGCTGAGTGGAGTCCCTTTGCGGGAATGACTTCACACCTTTTTTCGCCCCTTGTGGTTCCCGTCACAAGGGGGATGTGCACATTAAGGATCATGAGTTTTACGCTCTATGATGTGGGCGGGGCTTAATTAGAGCATCCGCATTGAAGAGGATGGACCATCCTCTTAGCACTCTCTCTTATCTAAGAGGATATCCTCTTCAATGTGGAACCATTGTTACATGTCCTCTTTGAAGGGGGAAGAGGAACACTTCCTCTATTTTTAGAGGATATGCAACATTGGCCCTTGTGCCCACTAGTCATTCATCATCTAGCATGTGACATATAAGTTACTTCTTTTTTATTTTTTGGTTATAAAAAAATTGAGAGAGGAGGGTAAGAGGATCCTCTTTGATGTGAAACTTTTTTAAGAAGGGTAAAAATAAGAGGATGGAGATATTGGGATATGGGTGAAAGCGAAGTGTCAAAATTAGAGAAGGAAAGAGAAGAAATAAAAGGAGAAAATCATCCTCTTGGATGTGGATGCCCTTAGGTGGTAAAGGCTGTGGTCCCCACTAGCAGGGCTACACACTTGGTGTGTAGTCAGATGTTTGGCGTTGGTGGTGTTGGAGGAGTGTGATGTGGTTTTATGATTGCCTTATTGTGTTATGCAGTAGCTAACTCCGTTATGTGTATTTGTATCTATGATGATCCATTCGGGGATGCTGAGCAGTTGATTGACAGGTATGGCTTGGATAGTTCACGAGTTTCTTGGGATGGAGTCACCACCAAGTATCGTAGCTAGTCTTCTACCGTGTCTTATGATAGTCTTGATTTCAGTACTTTCGGTATTTTGGTTTTAGTATTTTGGTTTTGAGACGGTTGTACCTCACCTTGAGGAATTTTGGTTTGGATGTATCACTTTAACTTTAATCCTTAAGTGTTGTTTCTTAATGGTTTCTTCTGATCTACTGTACCTCGGGTAACCGAGATGGTAGCATCTCTATATGCTAAGGTGGTCTTGGTAAGGCACTGACGAGGCGGTCGCACACCTAATCAAAAATAAATACCCTAGAAGCACAAATTAATGTAGTAATAGGGGTCGAATCCACAAGGAGACGAGAGTTGCTAAAAGTTGTGATGGATTGAATTCTATCTAAGTCGGTCACAAATTTTGTATGTTGATTGGATGATTGTGCAAAATAAAATAAAGATGCAAACAATAAAGTAAAAGACGTCTAGGGGGTTCGGTTCATACATGCAAATTGATATTTAAAAAGATGTTAAACTAGCAAGTTAAAGTCTATCATCTAGCCATCTAGGTCTAAAAGACACTCACCTCTCGATATTAGTGTCAAACCATAGACCGGGTCTCAGACGCTCTCGCCGAACTAGGTGATTTTACTACACATGCTTAGCCTAATTCATTTCCGTGCCTCTCGAATTATAAACACGAATTTAACAGATTTAGTCAAGGATTGTGGCCTTTAATCAAAGACTAATTATTACAAATCAAACATGTGATAAAGATGGTGAGAAAAATAACTAATTTAACAACTTGTTTATTTAACAATTATGCATGACTCCCCTAATACCTAGACTAAGAGGATCTAGCTACTCATGTGAAAAATGATAACAAATGCAATTGCTAAATAGAAATAAAACATGCAAACAAAATGTAAAACTTTAATGTAATAACATAAATACAACGTAAGCTAAATTAGGATTACCGTAATGGAAATGAAGAACGTTATGGAAATGAATAACTTCAATATGAAGAACAAACCAAAATAAACTTGAATTTTGGAATTACAAATGTAAATAGTTTAAGGACAAAGGAATGATTGAAATGAACTACAACTAAAAACCGAAATGTAATACAAATTATGTAGAGAAAATAAGATGGAGAAAATGCTAAAGAATTCTAAGAACTGTGATCAAATTCGGAGAATGAGATACTTGAAAGGTTGAATGTTGCCTCCTTTATATAGGAGGTGGAAGTGAAACGTAAAAATCCTAGACAAGGGTGACCCCGATCGTGGACGCCTCACCCCAATCGGGGTTGTAACGATCCGAGTTAATGCCATTAATTGGCATAAGGAATCCTATGCCAAGTCTTTAATCCACCTCTTTAATCACTTTGATGCCTCGTCTATGCTCTTGAGAATATGATTTAGCATCCTATGCTTTGCTCNTCACTTTGATGCCTCGTCTATGCTCTTGAGAATATGATTTAGCATCCTATGCTTTGCTCCACATTCATTTAGGAGCTTCATTTGATTATCCATTTGCCCAACATGATTTCCTCTTTGCTCGGGAATTCCTTTTATTCCCAAATTGTTTTTGCATGGTCTTGTCTTGCTTCTTTTAGCCTTGTAAACTTCAGATGCTTGCTAAACTTTAGGAAAAAGCTTAATTTCCTACAAAACACGTTAAAATACAAGCACGGCACCTAGAATACGGAAATAGCTCATAAAACATAAATAGTAATGTAATTATCATATAAAACTGAGCTAAAATGAGGGGTAAAATCATATATAATTTAGACTCATCAGACACTTTGGTGTATGAGGGTGTTACATATAAACCTTGTTGAATCATTGGATTGAGTTTATTTTGGATTGTTTTAATTGTTTGTTAATTACGTAAGATTAGATTTGTTGATTACGATTGAGATTGAGAATGAATTTCGTGTTTACCTAAAGTTTATATCTTTCGTAATTAACTTACTCAAGCATGATTGTAATTGAGAATGAATTTCATGTTTTAGAGTCTCCTAAATTTGATTAGTGCTATCCATGAGAGTAGCTTGTGTAATTAATTTAGACAAATTAATACAAAATCTTAATGCACCCGATTTGTTATTTGAGCCATGAGAATAGGACTTATAAGTTATTTGGTACGCTATTTACACCATGAGAATGAGTAATTAGTACTAATTGTAATGTTAGTCTCACCCATGATAATGACTTGACAAGGTAGTTCTTTAATTATTATATGCGTTGACCGATCCTTGTTAACAGTGATATCTTTGCCCTAGAGCTTTCCTTTATTGATAAAAACTCGTTTTATAGTATTCTTGATTAGTTTAATTAGTGATTATCCAATAATATTCATCCGACTTAGATAATTCATAATCATAAATTGGCTAGTACTTAGTTATTCGATCACCTCCCTGGATCGATTTGTGTGTTACAATACCCGTACGCTTGCGGTACTTTAAAAATAAAACGTTAACACTGGAATATTCTGGAGCACAATTCATGCTTGGTTAATCATGCAGAAAGCTCTTAATGTCAAGGAAAAAAATATTTCAGGATTGATTGTACAAGTGATCAATGATGTCTATGTAGACAGGGTACTGAACACCACTCCCACTACATGAGAATGATGATCCACTTATTCAAAGAATGCGTATACAACGTTTCCTTAAAGGAAATTATAGAGAAATGGTGTCAGTGTCATGTTTTCGCAACAAAAATATGAATGGGAATGAAGGAGCCAAAATGAGAAGGAACTTCCTTACACTTGTACTAACTGTTTCCGGTACCAAATATGGGGACAAACAAATGAGGTTAGAGTAAACCTACTGCTATACAAACCTGAAAACACATCAAAGAAGATTATTGATAATGTTAGAATTAGAATGAGGCAAAAAATTGTTAATCCTGTTAATCAGAAAAATCAAACTTGATTGTGTAAACTAACTATGTAGTATTTGATGAGTCCAAATTCTCTCTAGTTTGACTAATTAATTTGCCCTTTGCTTGTGGGAAGTAACCTTGTCATTAAGTATACTAATTTACCCACGAGAGTTCTTAGTCGTGATGGAATTCGTGACTAAAAATTTTATTTATAGCCACGTTCTTGTTTTTTCCGTGGCTACCTGTTTGCCATGACCACTTGCGCTCATGAATTTAGTCGTGGCCTAAATGCTCAATTTTAGTAGTTTTAGTCATTTATATATTTCTCACATTTTGCCAAGAAAAAAAATATCTTTCTATTATCAATAAATTATTTTTGTATCCCTCAACCATTTGTTTACCTTGAGTTTTGTAACAAAACCAAGGAGATGGGAGGGGAGTGGAGGACCATTGGATGATAAAATAGCTCACGAAAAACATTAAAAAAGTAATTAAATGAGTGAGACACCAAAAAATAAAATAGGTAAACAAATGACCAGGCGAAGGGAGTATTAATTCATTATCTTTATGAGCGTATTTAGATGGTGATTTTCGTAATAAACCACTCTTTGTTTACAAAATGTTCAATTTTTACATAATTTTTAGGAAAATTTCCAATTTGGATAAATGAGGTTCGGGTAAATACCAATTTGGGTTCCTGAGGTTTGAGCAGTTTCAATTTGGGTGCCTCATGTTTGATTATATTTGCAATTTGGGTACCTAAACTTTTGTTAGTTTCATTTAGAGTGCCCAAAGTTTATTTATATTATTATTTTGAGTATTTTAAATTAACAATATTTTTCTTTGCCATCATATTAATGGGATAAGATAATAGTTTTTTTTTTTTTAAATGATAAACATCATTTTATAAGCCCCATGATACTTATTCAGTATCCCTTAATATAACAAAAAATTAATTGAAAACAAAATAAATAAATAAACTTAGATTCTTAGGGGTTGTAACTAAAAATATGTTAGTTTTTTTTAAATATTGACAAAGTATATACGTTTTTGTAACTTTAGTTTTCAATTTTTTTTTTTTTTTTTTTTTTGTGGTTTTGAAAATTAAAATTATAATTTATTGTATATTCTAATAAATCTTAATTCAAAATAAAGATGTAATTTTTACTTTGTTATATGTTTTTTTTGATATATATTTTTAAGTGATATTTTATTACGAATAGATTTTACATGAATATTGGGTTACCCTTTTTACAAAAACTTTTAACTTATTTGAAATTTTAAGAAACTTATCAATTTTTTGAAAAAAATTAAAAAAATTAGTAATTTGATTTAAAATTAAGAATATTGATTAAATATGTAAGCAAACTATAACATAGAGTTTTTTTAGTTAAAAAAAAATATATTTTTACTTTTTCATATTAATATCATAAAAAGACAAGTGAATTTTGAATCAAAGGTATTTAAAATAATACAAAAGAAAAATATTAGGCACCCTAACTCATCAAACTAACCTTAAGTAGGGGTGAGCAAAACCGTATACCCGATACGGTTTTGAAAATCGTATCAGGTATACGGTTTTAAAAATCGCAAAAATCACTATACGAATCTGATACGGATTAACCATATATACGGTTTTCGGGTACCCGGAAAAACCATGTATACGGGATCCGTATATACGGATACGGTTTGGTTACAAATGCCCAATTAAACATTGTAATTATTCAAGAGCTAATAACTACCTATAACATGACCCCCTGATGAAAGGCTAATTATTGTTTATTGAGACAAGTTACTAAAAAAAATCATACAAAACATTAGAAGAGTGGGAGTTGAAAGAGGAACTTTGTATTTTTAAACTTTTTTTACACAAAAACTTCAAACCGTGTCGGAAACCGTATATACGGTTTCATTTTTGCCCGACCCGGATACGATACGGTTTTTATAAAACTGTATCGTATATACGGAAGTCCGTATAAATCAAACCGTATACCGTGTCGTATCCGTATTATAAAACCGTATCGTATATTTTTGCTCACCCCTGACCTTAAGCACCCAGAGTGAAAAGTCCTCTAAACCTGAGGTACCCAAACTGAAATTACTGAAACCTCAGGCACCCAAATTGAAATTTTGTCAAATCTCAGGTACCCTAATTGAAAATTTTCCTATTTTTAAATATTTTACCGTTATTTTTAAGTATAATAATTATTAAACTATACACATTAGGTGATACAATAACCTAAAAAAGTTCAAAAATATAATTTTAAAGTCGAGATCATTGAAGTAGGGAAACAAAAGCAAATCTTCGTATAAGATGACGAAAATGATATTATTTCAAACTAAATCTTCAAATTAAGAAAGTATGAATATTCGCATCCGATCCGACTATTATTGAATATTCGAACATTGTATATCTAAAATATTTGAATCGAATATGAACATGCATGTAATTTCGAAAATTCCCATTTTAATCAATATTCGATTTGAACTAGCATATTGAATCCGATCTCCGACCTATGTTCTGCCCTAATAGCTGGAAATAACTCGTAAACAATCAAGTGTGGCGATTGCATAATGAGTTATGATATCAAAGCCAAGTATTATCATTCTATATGGCTCCCATTGTGGGTTTATGTTCCTTCAAGTGAACACTAATCACGGCGACAGAAAAGCTTGAACGGCATCGTTTCTTCTCATACTTTACACTTCATTTTATAATGATAAGAGGATAGCCGTGTAATTAGATGGGCACTTGAGTTGGTTAAATCAATACTCCGTAATATTGCTTCTATTAGACATTCATATCCAACATTTTTGAAGCGGTTTGAAAGTTGGTTGCTTCAACTCACCTCACCCATTCGAAAGGATGAGATAAGTTGGTCATAATCTAGATGATCAATCTAATTTTCTTACCTCATACAAAAAAAGAAAAAAAAAATAATAATAATCAATACCCCGTAAATTATAGAGCAATTTATTTACATATTTATGTTAGCAAAATTCTTACGCTATATTAACAACTAGGGAGTACAACTTTAGATCGTTCGTTGGTGTAAATGTGTGTACGGGGTACTCTTATACGAACTACTTCATAATATTTTGAGTAATATTCAACGAAAAATGAATCATCATAATTATATAAAGAAATTTTCATATTCATCAAAATCAATGACTTATTTATCAAAATAACTTATGATACTTATGAGACTAAGGCCCTGTTCTTTCTGGTTTTTTAGAGCTGAACTGAACTGAGCTGAACTGAATGAAGCTGAACTGAATGAAGCTGAGCTGAGCTGAATAGAACTGAACTGCATGGAGCTGAGCTGAACTGAACTGAACTGAACTGAATCGGGCTGAATTGAACTAACTTGATTGGAGCTGAACTGAACTGAACTGAAATAATATTAATATTAATATTAATATTAAATATAATAATAATTAATAATAATAGTAATATAATAATAATAATATTAATATTAATAAATATAATAATAATAATAATAATAATAAT
>VHZZ01007849.1:37902-51028 GCA_009801015.1 Silene noctiflora
GGGAATTTATTCTTTGGCATAACTTACCCACTGCCAATTTGAGAAAAATTCATTAGTGGGATGCGCAACGGCCATCAAAATTAATAATAACTAACCCAAGGTCTCCCTGAGCAGTAAAGGGGAAATGAAGTAAAGGAGAAGAAGGAGGCAAATTGTTGTTAGGAATTGACCTCAAATGAGAGAAAAGGGGAAGGGGGGAAATGTGTGAAAAGAGAAGGACGAAGTGAGAGGAAAGAGAGGGATATAGAAGCAGGCAAAGAGGGTAAAGAATAGGAGATTAGGGATGCATTCAATTGAAATGATGTGTTTGTTAGGTATCTTTAATAGCTTCTTTCAAATGAAATTATATATTTTTTTTAATCTTTCTATTGTTGTTGGCCAATCTTTGCTATGCATTACCCATAATAGTAGTTTGCCTGTGAAATGGTTTTATTTTAGGAGATAGAGCTTAAGATAATTGATAGCATATAATCAAAGGCTTGACTTATTGAGCCCTGAGGTTGCATTACACCCTAAATTCTCTATGACTCTTACGCACTTCTGCCTAATCTATGAACAAACGTCATCCTCCGTTAATAATTATGGTTTGGAGACAATTTTAGGCCATCAGTTGTAGCAAGTTGCTAGTCTCTTATTAACAACATATTCTTATCCCTAATTTCAAAATAATATCATATTATATGATCAATGAGCTTAACACAGAAGAAAACAACAAAATAAAGCGGATAATTATGCTTTATATGTACAATATCATCGTAGAGGGGTTGTCAAAATAATTCATGCAATGTTGATTCACTAAAAAGTTTTTTTAGCATAGAATGGTGCTTGAGCTTGGCTCGGGCTTATCCGAGATACGAACGATTCCCCATAGTCTTGTTGATGCATCCAGCAATGATGATTTCCAAACATTAACCATGCGTAAGAAGAAAAGAAATACTCAATAATTATTTCTAATACCTTTGGTTTTTACCCTCATTTATTTTCCTTCCCTATTACTCTATTAGTCTATCCTTTCAATTTTTTTTGACTCCCCTGTATTACCGATCATCGTCCTCTGTCTACCTCACATTTGCTTACTGTTTTATTAATCTTAAGTATGTTCTTTTTTGAAGATATAATCTTCAAATATTTTATTTTTAACATAAATTTCTTTCTTAGTTGCATGACTGTAACGGATTGATTCATCTCCTACTGTAGTTGATCAAAATTATTCCCTATCAGTCCTCGGAATGGTTTATGTCTATTTTCCAGCTTTATCCAAAGCAATGGCAATGAAGGGGGGCCTTAGAGAACCGATTAAGGTGTTTCTTTGTGACCGTGAGGTTACGGGTTCAAGTCTTTGGAGCAGCCTCTTGCCAAAAAGGCAAGGGAAGGCTTACCCTAATTACACCCTTGTGATTGGACCCTTCCCCGGACCCTCGCCTAGCGGGGACGCCATCATGCACTGGGCTGTCTTTATCCAAAGCAATGGCAGTGTCATCATCTCGTAAAAGGGCTAATTAAAAGAGGATTGATCGAATCAGTGGGCTACCCGACCATCTGGTGATTTGGCGTGTCACATTTTAACATTTCTCTCCACAAGATATGCTAATATTAGTTTCTCTTTTAGGCGAGTTAGCCTAATTCCCCATAGCTATTCCTCCCAACCATTGGACATTCGTAAACACACAAAAAAGCAAAGGTTTATTAAGAGTGTTATCTATAGTGGACAGAAACTTAATGGCATTCAAAACAATTTACTAAATAAATATGAACACTAACACCCTTTTCGTTTTCTATGTTGCTGACCATCACAGAATTAAAGGTGGCATTTGAGAATACATAAATAACAACTTAAATGTCAAGTTACCTAAGTGTCAACAAGCGCACTTACAATGTCAACATTGTTTGCGCTAATTCCACAATACACCAGCTCAACAACAAAGCGGATAAGCTAACTAAGTAAAGCCCAAAAAGCAAACATACTACCTTATGAATCCTTCAGAACTCTGCTAGTGTGGCCTTGTTGCTCCCTGCAAAATACAAACCCAAATAATAATATGTAAGAGAGCCGAGCAACGGCCACGAAAAAGTAAGAAAGCTCATTTTTTAAGTAAAGAGGCACAATAGACCTTCGGGTTTATCGTCTAATCTTTCTTTGCTTTTAAAAGGTATAGAAATGTGAATTTTTGTTCAAATTTTTCGAAGGGGTGCTTTGAGATTATATCTATGACCTTAATATTACGGTGCTGGATTTTTGTGTGCATGATGATTGTTTACTTGTTTTTGTCGTACCCGTTCCAGTTTCACCGAGCTTTTACCATGCTTGGAGTTGTCGCATATCAAGTCCTAAAGATTTTTAATAACAGTAATTGAACATGAAACAAAAATTGAAGAAGAGAAAGTATTTGATTATGTGAATTGTTGTCTGTGCTTCTATTCCAACTTCAAGCCATATTTATACAAAGCATTTACCTAGCCTATCTTTCTATCTCCCTAAAATAAGTTCCTGATTCTCAGGAATGAATTACAAGGCATACAAAACGTTTAACATTCCTAGCCTCTCAGAAATATATGTACTTAAATAAGATAAAGAAGATATTAAGATAAATATGATATTTACTCTAACACCTCCCGTCAAGTTGGAGCATGGGAGTCGGAAATGCCCAGCTTGTCTAACAGTGCACGAAACTGTGGGCGGCCTAGAGCTTTGGTGAGTATGTCGGCTAGCTGCGATTGAGTATGAACATAACACGGTAAAAAAACACCATTTCGAATATGAGTCCGAATGAAATGACAGTCAATCTCGATGTGTTTCGTACGCTCATGGAACACAGGATTGTTGGCAATATGCATAGCACTTTGATTATCACAATGAAGACAGACGGGTTCATGGATGCGAAGACCAATACCCTCAAGCAAACCTTTCAACCAAAGTATTTCACAAGTAGCCGTAGTCATAGCGCGATACTCGGCTTCAGTGGATGACAAGGAAACCGTGGCTTGTTTCTTTGTTTTCCAAGAAATAGGTGAGCCACCGAGACAAACAAAGTAGGCGGTAATAGAACGCCTCGTGATAGGACAACTAGCATAGGCCGCATCGCAATATGCTTCAAGAACTAGATTGGCAGCACAACGGAAGACAATGCCCTGGCCTGGATTTCCTTTCAAGTATCGGACGACACGTAATGCAGCTTCCCAATGAGTATTCGTGGGTTTCTGCATGAACTGAGCTAAAATATGAACTGAATAAGTGATGTCGGGCCGGGTTAGAGTCAAGTAGATCAATTTCCCAACGAGGCGTCGATATCTGCCACCATCTTCGAGTAGAGCATCATTAGCAAGGGCTAGTTGATGCTTTTCCATCCATGGGAGTACCAATTGGTTTACAACCAAGAAGACCCGTTTCGCTCAACAAGTCGAGTGTATATTTGCGTTGGCAAAGAAATAACCCCTTGCTACTGTGAGCTACTTCAAGCCCCAAGAAATACTTCAGCTTGCCCAAATCTTTCATATGAAAACACGAATTCAAATATAGTTTTAAGGCGGAAATGGCGTGTGAATTATTGCCAGCTATGACTAGATCATCGACATACACAAGTATATGCATCTCCACACTTTCCTTACGAAAAGTAAACAAAGAATTATCGGAAGCGCTCATGACAAAACCATAGGAAGATAAAGCTGCAGCAAGTTTAGCATACCAGCARCGTGGAGCCTGACGGAGACCGTATAAAGACTTGCGAAGGCGGCATACTTTACCCTCATAACCCCTACTAAATCCAGGAGGCAGACGCATATACACTTCTTCCGTTAAATCACCGTGAAGAAAGGCATTGTGCACATCCATTTGATGTAGTTCCCAYTTCTTAATTGTTGCAACGGCTAAGAAAGTACGTACCGTTACCATCTTAACWGTCGGGGCAAAAGTTTCAGTAAAATCAATTCCGACCTCCTGATGATTTCCTAGAACCACGAGTCGAGCTTTATATCGCTCGATAGAACCATCGGAATGGTGTTTAATTTTAAACACCCACATACAACCAATTGCCGTTTTCATGGCGGGAAGGTCACAAATCGTCCAAGTGTTATTTTGCTCGAGTGCATCAATTTCTTCGGACATGGCTTTACGCCAACGCTCATCACCCATAGCTTCTTTGAAATTTTTTGGTTCAATGTCACGRGAGAGAGCAGCCAAAAAATGCCGATGTGGCTGAGAAAAATGATCATACTTTACAAAAAGAGTAAAAGGATAAGGATTACCTGAGACGGAATTGGCGGAAGGTGACGCATCCAAGGACGTGTTAATGCAATCCCATCTTACATAGTCTTTGTGATTCCTGTTTGGTATCTTTTCTCGCTTCCCACGCCCGAGTTAAACCACGGGTTCATCGTGAGTTTCTGTAACTGTTTCCGCACTACCTGAGGCGTCACCATCATTACCCTGCTCCCCGTTGCCACTGTTGATGCCACTGTTAACCCCCGATGCATCCGTAGACAACACTCCACTGTTTGGTGGGCTGAGATTCGTAGGATTCACACACGGTTCTTCATCTGGAACCACCGTGTCATTTCCCTCAGCGAAACCATCACACGACGCACCTCCCATTTGTTGAGAGAAAAGAAAAACATTTTCGACAAATTGAACATCACGAGATTTAAAATAAAGTCCCGTCTCCAATTCAAACAAATTCCAACCCTTTTTACCAAACGGATACCCAAGGAAAACGCACTTTCGTGTACGACTGTCAAACTTATCTTTTGGTTGCAAATTCTTAGCATACGCCAAGCACCCAAAAACCCGTAAAAGACTTAAATCTGTCGGTTTACCAAAGATTACCTCAAACGGTGTTTTTCCTTGTAAAACTCGAGTTGGTGTGCGATTGAATAAATGTGCAGCGGTCATCACACACTCTCCCCAAAAATCAGTCGGCAGAGAGCTTTGAAAACGCAATGCTCGGTCCACATTGAGAATGTGTCGATGCTTACGCTCGACTCGTGCATTTTGTTGTGGGGTTTTGACCATATATGTTTCGAAAATCACACCTTGCTCACGAAAGAATGGAATTAATGGTTTAAATTCAGTACCGTTATCACTTCGTATACGCTTAATATTCACATGAAATTGGCGCAAAATTAAGGCAAAAAAATCTTTCATGAGGGTAGCAACTTCATCTTTGGTTTTAAAAAGAAATACCCACACACCCCGAGAAAACTCATCAACGAGTGTCAAAAAATATCGCGATCCGCAAGCCTTATTTGGATCATAAGGACCCCAAACATCACAGTGTATGAGCTCAAACAAATTCAAAGCTTTATTGGAACTTAACGGGAAAATAGAACGGGTTTGTTTGGCTCGAAAACAAACATCACAATACTCATTATTGTCCAAAAAATGCTTCAAATTACTAAAAGAGGAAATACACTCCATTGCCTTGTAAGATGGATGTCCTAACCGTTTGTGCCAAAGTCCAACTTCACTTCCGTCTTTGATTGCATTAACATGGCTTGGTACCTCCATGAATAGACGATAGAGTCCGTCTATAAGTACACCTTCACCAATCCTCGTCTTCAAGGTAGGGTCCTGAATTTCACAAGATGTGTTAGTGAAACTTATAGACAAATTTTGAGAATTAATCATTTGTGACACCGATAACAAGTTGCAAGTAAAATCTGGCACATAGAGAACATTAGATAGAACAAGAAAATCATTGATTCTTGCTCTTCCACGATGTGTAGCCTTAAGTCGTGCTCCATTTGGCAAGCCAACAGCAAGAGGAGAAATAGAAACGGTTTCCTCCAATAATGACCAGTCCCCGCATACATGAGTCGTGGCTCCTGTGTCAATTATCCAAGAGATTGTGTTCTTACCGTGAAGACGAACATGCATTGCATCGACCACGGGTTCACCAAAAACAGCATTTGTGTGAGCCGTGGTATTCTTTCCATTCCCTTGCCTACTCTTTGGCTCTCGACCTTCCGGATATCCGTACTTATCCCAGCAATTGGGCTCGGTATGTCCTGGCTTATTGCAATGCGAACATCGAATTCGTGGTTTCCCTTGCCTACTGTTTGAGCCTCCTCCTTGAACTACAAAAGCCATGGCGGCTGTGCGTTCTTGTGTGGCTGCTCTTACTTCTTCCTCCTGCACCATACGAGAATAAACAACATCCAAGGAAGGCAAAGGCGATAATCCCAACACATTCGATCGAGCCGTGGCAAAATAAGGTTCCAGGCCCATCAGAAACTGCCTCGTTTGTCGAGCCTCTCGATAAACCCTAAGTTTTTCTGGAAAATTGCAACGACAACCATTGCAATTACAAGAAGGAAAGTCCTCATAATCAGTCACATCATCCCAAAGTTTCTTAAATCTTCCATAAAATTCCATAACAGATTCATCATCTTTTTGTTTACAATCAGAAATTTCCGACTCCAATTGATAAACTTTTATTCCATTACTACGAGAAAAACGGTTACGAATATCATTCCACAATTCAGCCGCCGTATCTCGGTATGAGATCGACGGACGGACTATGGAATCAATAGTATTAAAAATCCACGCTATTACCGTAAAGTTTGTCGTTGACCAATCTAAGAAATCCTCTGAGCCAGCGTCGGGTGCTTCTAGTGTCCCATCGACAAACCCAAGCTTCCTCTTCGCCCCCAAACCTACTCGAATGCCTTTTGCCCATTCCGTATAGTTGGAGCCCTTCAACGTCACATGGGTGATCTTGGCTGAAACTCCGTCGGAATTAGTGAGAGCATATTCTGGTTTGGTGACATGCGGCGTGGAGGAACCAGGTTGATTGTTTGCGCCCGTCATAATTTTTATCTAGAGCCAAGGCTCTGATACCATGAAGATTTTTAATAACAGTAATTGAACATGAAACAAAAATTGAAGAAGAGAAAGTATTTGATTATGTGAATTGTTGTCTGTGCTTCTATTCCAACTTCAAGCCATATTTATACAAAGCATTTACCTAGCCTATCTTTCTATCTCCCTAAAATAAGTTCCTGATTCCCAGGAATGAATTACAAGGCATACAAAACGTTTAACATTCCTAGCCTCTCAGAAATATATGTACTTAAATAAGATAAAGAAGATATTAAGATAAATATGATATTTACTCTAACAAGTCCTAAAATATTTATTCTCCTTTGTAAGTATCTGAAGTATATTTACCTTTGAGTGGCCAAAATCACATATTTTCAAACGAGGTGACAAGCTTGCATCTAAAAAGTATTTTTCCCGATTAATATCTCTCTGACATATTCGCTGAGCAAAAGCAAACACAAGTGAATTAATAATAGAAAATAAGAGGTCATATCAGTTCCCAAAAACATCGTGTTTCAGTCAACCAAACAAATGCATGTTAATATGAACAATTCGATACTACCTGTTGGTCTAGTAATGCCTCAATAACGTAAAGAAAAGTTTGTCTAATAACGCAACAAACAAAAACTTGTAGACAAAGAAAAAAAAGAGTTCAGGAAAAAAATTCAAGCTATAAATCGAAGTCTGTTTAGTACCAGCATTGCTTTATAGGCCCTGAGGTTGCTTGCTATTTCCCTTAAAATTTTTGTACAAATGGATTTGTGGAGTATCTTTCCAATGGATTTGTGAAACCACAAATCCAAGCACATACAATGAGTAGTCGAATAGGGTCACAAAAGCCAAATAAATTAAGCACCTTAATAAGCTAATTTAATTTGAAAAATCATACATTATATCAATATAATTAAAATTTATATATATTATTGAGAACTATGTATAGTCTACTATACATATTAAGATACAATACTTACTTTGCTTGCCATATGAAAGCACAAATACACACACACACACACACAAACATGCTTAGTTATATCCTTATATGGGTTTTAGGATTATTTTCATTGAAATCTCAAATGGTACACACCATAATCATCTACAGGAGGACTCTAATGTACACACCAACTTGACAACAAAACGAAGTGAAGGATGTAGAAATAAATTACACACCTTTAGCTAAGATCCCAACGAAGACAAAAGGAAAAGATGGTCATACGATCAGAGAGGGAGCTGAAACAAAAAAAAAACATCAATTAGCACACAAAATGTAAACCACCCATAAAACTACAAAATTATCAAGCTATAACTCAAGACCCATGAAACATCAATAAATAAAGCTATTAAGTGATCCATCTTCAAAGGAACATGTGAGTATCTTGATGTCTATGAAAATTAGGGTTTCGTAAAGTATGGTTGATGACTGAATCAAACTAAATGGGAAGAAGCAATTAAGTTGTTGAGGTAATAAAACCATTAAAATATAATCAAAATTAAACCTTGCGACAATCCAATACTACAATAAATAAATCACAAGTATCAATTGTATTCGGAAAAGGATCCAAAGCATCGCAACTATCAACAATGTCGCCAAAACTCAACTCATAGCCTAGAAAATAAGAGTAAAATTATTAACCACTTATCATAATCATCTACTTTGTTGTCGTTGAATCTGAGTTGTACCGTCGTCATCCAAATCGTACCTCAAAATCAAAGGTAAAGGTATAAAGGTCGACTTAACTAAACAAATCGTAGTCGTAGCTGAAATAAAAGTAAAAGGTGTGATCAAATTTGATAAATGGGAGAAGATGGAGGAGAGAACTTGAGAGGATGATCGCGAGGGCAAAATAATTGAGGTAAGAAAGGAAAGTAAAAATTGAGAGGTTCAAAGATTGTGTTTTACGGTAGGGAGCTATTGGGTTGAAACGAAATATTGGGCCGAGGGTGTAGAAATCAAATGCAGTCCAGGCAGTTAGTAGAAGCCTGTGCGCAAAGTCCAGCAAAGGGGAGTAAAATGACACCATTCATTGTGAATAGTAACATGGCTTACTCACATTTTAGTCAGGGGTATCTATATATATAAGTATAACAGAAGAATCACTAGACACTTGGCAATCCCACATTAATTTTTTTCCCGCCTAACATTCTCTTAACAATATTTTATTCTTGGGGTCCACACTTATTTGCATAATGGAAAAAAATCTCTTTCAAAATATTTCATTTGGATATTAATTAATTAGTATTAGCATGCATATTTCATGGGATGGGATAATTCTGGAAGACGGAAGATTGTACATGTTTTTAACAATGGAAAGATTTCATACTATTTGTGAAAGTAGAGTGGTACATAATTATATATTACATAATATTGACCTTTTGATTCACCTAAAAAAAGAGTTGCATTACAAGACGCGCTTAAACTTTTGACAATTATTTTTTAGTTAATATGTTATTACTTTTGGAGTAATGTTAAGCCATTGATTAATTTTACAAATACTCAAATGCTCCTAGAAAACCATTTTTTTACACAACAAACATGTTTTACGGGAGATTAAAACTATCTATAGTAATGATTTTATCATAATTAAATAACATAAAATCATTTTATATAAGATTTATTAGTTATTTTTATATTTAGAAATAACAAATCTTTTGTAAACGGGTTTCCAATTTCACAAATCCTTAATTAAGACGACAATCACAATTGATTTGAATAAGAAAAAAAATAAAAGATGAATTGGGACAGGTCTTAATTTAAGATGGTCAAGACCAACTATTATAATAGTTTATTTATGTTAGCTAATAAACTCATTAAAGATTCCTCATATATGACATGTAAATATATAATTAATATTGACTACACAAGTTGTTTTACTCTGTATAAGACTGTCTTACCATAATAATAAGTCAAAAGGCATAATCTACCCACTTTTTAACTTTTAATTTAAATTAATATTAACTACTAATATTATATCGGGTCGTCGACCTTGTGATATAATAGCTGTAAAATACTATAAATTCTACTATTTTGTATTATTTACATGCATACTATTACATGAGTACCAAACCTATAGTTTTGTGAGATTTTTTGACGATGATATATATGGGTGGTTCTGAATTAAACAATTAACTAATTACTAATGAGTGGTTTTCAACATAACTATATTCTACAAAGGGTGTTGGTACAAATATTTACATTAATTTAGTGTAAAATCACGAACCAAAAAAGTTTCTATGAAATTCGCCGAAAATATGGGTAGTACGAGTTTTAGGCTCTATTCTTTTCGGCTGAAAAGAGCTAAACTGAACTGATTTTAATAGAGCTGAATTGAACCGAACTGAACTGACGCAAAAATTAATTTGTGAAGAGATGAGTTAGACTAAACTGAACTGAATGAAGCTGAACTTAACTACACATAGCTCATTCTGCACTATGTCGTTAATAATTACACGAACATTGTTGTATTAGTGTTAAAAGCATATGGAAAAAAATTTCTGTAAAGATGTATAGCTCTTAAGCCATAAGATACTTATTTTCTACGTGTACCTTTTAAGCCGATGTCACTGAGGCGTGTACCTTTTAAGCCGATGTCACTGAGGCGTGTACCTTTTAATGTTAAGAGTATGTAAAATATTGTACATTCAAATTAAAATTGAATAATACTATAACTATAAAATTTCAAATGACTATTTATATTTTTTTTTATACATACCCGTGTACTTTTGCACGGGTTCTAAGCTAGTAGATATAGATTAGAGAAGGTTAAAAAGAAAATTCAATATATCTCCATTAGGTTAAAACATGAAGTCGTTGGGTTCATTCATAGTTTTTCTGTGGGCTTTTCTCAACTCTACCTAATAATAAAACATGTCGTATATACTATTTAAGTGGTTCTTAATCCCATGAGCTAAAAATACTGCTCAGATTAGCCAATATAATTAGAGAGTGTACAGTTTATGTCAAAGTAGGCCCAACGTCTCCACATTGACATCTTTTTTCTTCAATAAGGTTTAGGCTACTTGAGTTTGAGAAATAAAAAAGTAACATGAGAAACATCATTTTTACTTCAAAGTGCCACGAGGGCTTATGTCCATTCATTTAAATTTTTGTCAAGCTAATTGTAGTTTTTAGATGAATAAATTGGGTTATGAAAACGGTTTTTATAAGCGGATATAAACAAAGGTCAATCTTTCTTGTAAAATTATGTAAATGGGTCTAGATCACATTCAAATTGAGGATGAAAAAAAAAAAACTTAAGAAGGTTTCATTTTAGAATCAATTGACAAAAAAAAAAGCTGTTTTTTAGCTTATAAAGTGATAATTTGTAACAATTGTGGATAAAGACTCGGGTTTAATTCGTCATACCCAGGTCTTTAACCTTGAGCTTACATACATGTTAAATCATGCAAACGACCCCGAGTCACTCCCAAATGAAGGAAAGAGAGTCCGTTTCATAAGCCCAATAAGATTCCACTCTAAAACCAATTGGTTATAGAAGGAGTATGTCCTTAATTAGCCTATAAAATGGTAAACTATCTCCTCTTTTATCAATATAGGACACTCAGATATGAGTCAAAAATGAGTTTTTACATTCCTACCTACATTATTAAGGACCGGATTTGGACAAGTACTTTGAGGAAATGGAGGCGCATTCCAAATGACATAGTCAAGTAATCAAGTCAACATTGGAAAAACAAAGAAAAGCCCCAAGATGTAAAAACTAGGTTTACCTTATATTTTATGGTTTTTCTTGGTAAATGAAAGTTATTGAATTTCATTTACCTTTCTTATCCACAAGAATGATATAGGTTGATTTTTATGGTCAATCTAGTTTCCTTACCTTATCAAATCAAAAAAAAAAAAAAAAATGATTGGTACTTAGAAGATTATAGGGAATATTGGTAGTTCATCCATATATTATACTCCCTCCTATTTTAAATAACCTTCTTTATTTTCCTTTTTATCTATTCAAAATACCTTCTTATTTCTTTTTTGGTAAATTTTTATTCTTATTTTAATCACCTCAGTGCACAACAATACCCCTTTAATACACATATTTTATACTTATTTTTATCACCTTATCCACAACAATACCCCACAAGGCATTCCCTCAAGATTAAGGTCATGTTCTTTCTGGCTTATTTTCAGCTTACTTCAGTTCAGCTCAGCTCCATTCAGTTCAGCTCAACTCAGTTCAGTTCAGTTCAACTCAACTTCATTCAGTTCAGTTCAGCTCCACTAAATTCAGTCCATTTCAATTCTGCTCGTCTAAAACTTAATAGTCTTTATTAATATTATTTATTTATTTATTTATTTATTTATTTATTTATTTATCATTATTATTATTATTATTATTATTATTATTATTATTATTATTACTATTATTTATTAATTAATTAATCATCCTCATTATTGTTATTATAATGAATATCATGGTTATTAAAATCAGTGGTATTCATGTTTATATAATTATCACTATTACTAATATTATTATTAATATAAATTAATAATAATATTATTAATAACATTGTTAATGTTAATTTTAATATTTCTACTAGTTTGATACCCGTGCGTTGCAACGGGGTAATTAACTTAGTTGTAATGCTACATTTTATGTTTAATTATTTGTTTACATATGATTAAAATATGTTTTTTCAAATAAAATAAAAGATAAAACACTTTGTTAATGAAAAAAAAAGGTTGTAAGGTTTAATATTTATATGTTATTGTTGTAAGTGACGCGTCCGTTAATATAAACTCTTATTATAAGAGCTTTCTAAGAYAATATTTGAGAGACTCAAAAGATTTTARATTGATACCAAGTTCAATTATACTCTTATTTATAATCATAGGGTCACTCCATAATCTTTGATTTTGGACCATTCAACTATATATACGTATTATATTCATCACACCTACATTTTTTTTCAATATGATGAGACAAATTTATTAACTAAAAATTTCACAATTTTTAGTATGTGTAAATTATATGAAAATATAGCATTTTTTTACCACAAATATAATTATATTATTTTCATAATTTTTTTTAGATAAACATATTATAATATTACTAATTTATAATCGCCACTATAAATATTTATGTGCTTAATATTGTTATTGCTTATATTATCGCACTTGAGTCACTCAAAATATTTTGTGTTGATATCTAAGTTTCAATTATAATTCTTATTTATAATCATGGATTACCCCACCTTGTGATAATCTTCTGATATGGGACAATTCACCCCATCTTATGATACTTGACAGACTCAAAAGATTTTGTGTTGATACCTAAGTTTCAATGATGACTCTTATTT
>VHZZ01007850.1:22759-35796 GCA_009801015.1 Silene noctiflora
ATCCTTGACAATTTTTTGAGAAGTGATTGTTTAAATACTGTAAAGTTTGAGCTTCAGCTCGTTGTGGTTAACATTTATTTTAAGGTTGTAATTTGATGATAATATCAATGAGATGACTCTGGTGATAGGCACCAGAATAGAGAGGTTTGTCTATCAATTGCGCTCATCTTAATCCATCAGTAAGATGTTTAAATAACACTTTTATTTAGTCTTATTCATGAACATGACTCTGGTGATAGGCTCGTTGTGGTCAGTTGGACTGATTGACTGTGATACTCCTCAATTGCGCTCATCTTAATCCATCAGTAAGATGTTTTAACAATTTATGCTTTTACTCTTAATTTGTGAGCTTGAGATGACTTGATCGTTTGCCTTAACTCCAATTTTGATTCTTTCGGTTCCTATCTTTCCAACTCAAGTTTTAATTGGTCATGTTTTGTTTATCTGGGATGTTTGTTTTACTTCTTACCTATCTCTGATATTTGGTCTGAATTTGAAGGCTTTTCGTTTTAATCGGTCATGTTTCATTCTCTATTTTTATCTTTTGGTTTTTCGAGCTCCTTCTTGTCTGTGTTTCTTATTGTTAATGTCAGAAGCTTTTCCTAGAGGTCTGTGTCAATCTTTACGGTGGTGTCTTTGGAGTATGCGTCCTTTCCATGATTAAATTTAGGTTGGAGGTGATGCTTGTAGGTTGGATGTCGCGGAGATTGGGTCGGTAATAATAGGTTTCTTCGACTTCTTTCATCCTTAAGTCCTCTTTGGTTTTCATCTTTTCTTTCGTTTTCTCTTTAGTTGTCTGGTTTAGTTTGTCCCTGTTTACCATAGTTGTTGAGCTATGGCGTCTTTTTCAACCTTTTCGTCCATTTCCGGTGCCAGCTTTCTTGAATACTTCGTTTTTATTTACGGCAGTGAGAAGTTGTCGGACGAGGAAGCTGATTTTATGAAGGTCCTTACCCAATTAGATTATTTACCTTTTCCTCAAATTCAAGCCCTTAAAGATTTCGGTAATAACCTCTTTCGACAGCATCAGTTTGATCACGCGGGTGACTGTTACGATAAGGCATGTCGTTTGCTGTGTTTGTCTCTCAAAGAAAAAATTGAGTTTGATTTAAGCTCCACTATATCGCTCGCTATTTCTTTGTGTTTAAATTTAGCAGCGTGTGCTAATAAGCTCAAAGCCTTTGAGGAAGCTCTCATCTTATGTTCTATGGTTTTAAATTTTTTTTCTCGCAATGCTAAAGCTCTCTTTCGTAAGGCCGTAACCCTTAAAAAATTAAATAGGTTTTTGGAGACATGTACCACTTTGAAGGCTGCAAGTTTGATTGAACCTCATAATAAAGATATTATTCAAGAGTTGGAGGACGTTAGTTAGTCTCTAGCAATTAACAAAAATGGTAAGCGTGTTGTCGTGGACTCTTTGGATGCAAGTGATGTTCGAGCAGGGAAAATGTGTGCTTCATCCCTCCAAAGTTAGGAAGTTGTTTCTTCTCTCCAATTTCAAGAAGCTCGTATGGTGGAGAAGATGGCCGAGGTTGTAAGTTGTGCATCTGACATTGAGAGGAAAGGAAAGAAGCCTTTGTATCCGGCTTCGCCTGCTGATTGTGTCTCAATTAGCTCACCTGATGTGCTTATGGATTTCGAGAGTAGCAGTTCGTCCAACAAGACCTCGAATGATGCAGAGGTCTGCAATTCTTCCTCCTCAACTAACTTAAAATCTCTTCAACTCCGCTTCACCAACAAGAAGCGACCTCATAATACACTCAATATATCATCTCAAGATTATGATAATTTGCTGCATGGCAACTAGTTGGAATTCTACCACCAAAGGTCCATGTCTTTCATAAGGGTCCGTACCCTCACCTCTAAAACCATCCAGACGGGAACTCCCCATGAAAAAATTTATGGGACAACAAAAGTTCCCACCTTTTCTCCTACGCCGGAGAACTTTTTAAAAACTACTGACGTCGAACAGAGTGAAAATGTCGAGCTAGTTTAGGAGGAGGCCATTTTACAAGTTCATAAGAAGACACGTCTTACTTCGGATTCTCCCTATGCTACTAAAATCTCATCGGTCCGGTTTAAGTTTGTCGCTGTTAAGGATCATTCGCTTAGCAAGGAGGGGCGCATTATGGATCATTGGCACACTAAAGGTCGAAAGGGTCAGGCTTTTGTCACTTCGAAGAAAAGATCTTTGGTTTATGTCGACGCTTCAGCTTCTTTTTGCAGGTACACCCGCTCTACTGCTACCTTTATGAGGATGAAACGGAAGAATGTCCAGTTAATCGAGTTTGATGTCTTTTACCATCCGCCGTTCAAGAAAAGTCGTATTTTTTATTCGGCTGCGACTACTTGTATCGTTTCTTCTGTTACTTGGGTATCAAGTAGTTTTGGGTTACTAATGCCCTTTGTTTGTACTTTAGATGTATCCTATGTACTAGTTTTATTTATTTATAACAGTTTACGGTTGTCGAAAAAAAAATCAATATTACTTGATGCAGTTCAAATTCATTTTCATCATTCACACTCAGTGGCGAATCTAGGATTTATAGAATGAAAGTGTGTAATAAAATTGGAAAAGGAAATTTATCCCACATCGGTAAGACCATTATAGTGACTTACTACTAAACAACACACAAACAATTATCCAATCCCTCGACATAACATAAGTGAATTAAAAATTCTCACTTTTCACACCTTCAACACAATAGGCTTTAGTATATCAGTAGTTATTGCGTGAGACGGTGTAACATTGTAAGACGGTTCATTTGTATAAAAATTACTCTTTAAGTGATAAGTAATAAATGAATGAAATTTAAAAAAAAAAAAAAAAAAAAAATCTTCTCACACTATGAAATTGTCTTATTCTAAAATTTGTGTTAGTATATAATTGTTAACTAGTTTGCTATGAATCCATATGAGTCCAAATTACGGAACGCACAACAATTTACCATCTAATGAAGAACACAAATCTTTTGTCATGTAGTATGTTTAATGTTTGTGTGTGGATATTATTGCACAAAGGCCAAAACTTTAAAAGCTCATTGCCGTAAATTCCAAAAACAATAATCTCATATATACATCATGCATATGTAAATTCCCAAACAAATCACCAATATACTACTTACCTTGATGAAGACGGAAAATCAGGGCCGACAATGGTAAGTGTTGACAGTATGTCTAAAGGTAGTTGCTCGCTGGAGGCGATAAATTGAAAATTTGGGGAAGATGAATTCATGAAATAGGATTCAACTGGTCAAAGAAGGAGGAAGTTGAAGAGATAGGGTTTGCAATTTGTTCCTCTATAGATTCATATGGATACAGGGTAACTGTTTTAATTTATTTATTTTCAAATTAATGGATCACCCCCCCGTAAATCCGCAGTTGTTCACACTAATCAGTTTGTTCTATTGTATGAAAAGCAGATAACTTTAGCAACAATTACTCATAATATAGTTGGTTTTATTTGGATATAACTTTCTCTATAGAACTCCAAATAAGGTGATGTCGATGGCGTTGGAAAGTTAAGAGAAATATCTATAACTTTGTGTCAAAAAAAAAAAAAAACACCCAAAAATGTTTCTATTGAAATTTAAAATGAACCGAAAGATCGAGTTAATGTATTTAGCTAGACTTAAATGCATGTTTTGTAGTGTAAATGTAGGTTTAGCCTAAGTTAGGGACACGGGCCATAATATGAGATAAAATCTCGACATCTTACAATATCCTCTCCTTGGTGGACAATCAAGTTGTTTTTCGTGTCGAGATTTTACGGTTTTGGGTTTCAGGGACGGTTTTTGACGCGACATCATAATCAACCCTAATTAGTGACAAAACGACTGTGATAATATGCATATTATGAAATAGGTATTTAAAATATGTTTTGAGCAACTCTTAAAATCGTCTTATGCATTCGTCAATTATTATCATCGCTGCATTATCATCATCGGTGACTTGTGGGAGGTAAAGACTGAAGTGTCTACGCTCAGAAGAAACGCTGGGACATTTGTGGATCAATACCGTAGGTTCCGTTGAATAAAATCAAAGATTCGTCAATTATTATCATCGCTACATTATCATCGGTGACTTGCGGGAGGTAAAGACTGAAGTGTCTACGCTCAGAAGAAACGCTGGGACATTTGTGGATCAATACCGTAGGTTCCGTTGAATAAAATCAAAGATTTGTCTCGTGTCTATGTGGTTTTGAGATTTTACTACGCTTCATTTACATTAATGACCTTAGAAATGATAAATAAATGGGATAAAATGAACCCTCGGGTTTACATGCTTGATGTTGGTGGATGAAAAATCGACGAAAGAATGTTTTTGTAACGTGAGAACTCGGTTTTATCAAACTTTAAAAAAGAGTTGCTTTTAATTATTAGTCGAGTAGTGGTCAAATTGGTCGATCAAGTTGTCCAATGCACTCCGATGGTACCAAACTATGAGTAAAACTCGTCATATTAAAGCGGTATGTGTTATATCACGTGTTGGAATTGTGACTATTGAAGTCGGATCTAGAATGCACAGGACACTCGCGTACCTTGGAATGAGGAACCTAGGCACGTATTTATACTAAATGCAATGGATATGGTGCAGTGCATGCGCCGTAGGGTTTTTAGACACCATGAGAGAGTCGCGAGCTTACCAGCGGAGGTTGGAAAAGGCGTGGCCTCAATGCGTGATAGTGAGCCCTTGTGGGATTATTGCTTTTGTAGGCATCGAAAATTTATTAAAATCCCGAAAAAATGAAACAAGTTTATTATTTTGAGTTAATACTAAATTTTAGCTCGATTTAATTATTTTGCCCCGATTAAATGAAATACGGTCGACTCGGATTACAAAATCGATTATCTGGATCATAAAACCCAAAAGACAATCAAACTGAGCAAAGGGGAATTGAAATTCTACAAAGCTCTTCCTAATTCATTTCAAAGGATAAATCATATTACAAGTTTCGGATAGAAGAAGACATAAAAGCTCTATAAATTCCGTCTTTTCTATATTTAAGTAGATTCCATCTCCTTGTGCTGCTGCCTTAGATGGATAATTAGAGTTGTATCAAACTTCCTCTTTTTTGTATATTTAAGGACATGCTTGTATCATTAGTATCATTAGATGAATATTAAACCTTCAAAATCTAACAGCTTATTTGAGTAAATATGATGGGAGTATTTTAAAAGGGATACTGTCGGCGACTCAATGATGCAGAGTTATGGAAATTCTGAACTACATAACATCGTAAACAGATAATCTCTTGGTAGTCAAGTAAAACAGATAATCTCTCAGTAGTCAAGTAATCTGTGTTATCAGATGAATTTATCCTCAGGCAATTACTATGACTTTCTAGTAGAACATTTTCATGAAGTTCAAAAACAAATACAAATACAAATTGGGATCAGGTACTGCTTCCACTCTTCCAGGCAGAGATCAGGTAGAGGCTACTGGCTACATATACCAAACTGAAGCAAATTTATAATGACGTCCACAAGTATAAGGTTTTGGATCGAGTATTTATCACGTTTCGTTTTTTCCCCTTTTATGCTGCTTCTGTTTTATTTTACCGGTCTTTGGTTTCAAAGGATGATTTATGTTAGGTAATCAAGTTCATTTTTGCGATTCAAGTGGTTGTTCTAGTTGTTGCAGCGGACAAGGATGAGATGACACAGCAGATCTGCTGTATATCAAAGTATAGTCAATTAGTCTAGAGGAAAATTGCTGATTGGTTGAACTTTGCATCACCAGTTTGAGCAAATTTGCAGATATTGAAGGGTAAAAGTAGTGGACTAGTAGTATCCTTTAGATGAGCATCATGGTAATGTTTCAGTACATCAGGAAGGACGAATCAAGTGTTATAGAGCAACCAGCTTGAACACTTGGAATGACTAGCAGAAAGATTTAGGGTTCTAGGATCAGAGGCTTTTATATATGACTTGGCTACAATTGTCGAACACTTGCTTGAGTCAGGAAGATCGAATTGTCCACCTCCAGCTGATAATGCCAAAGGTAAAACGATCATGGCCGTCGGTTTGTGAAGTCATAATCAATTTATGTAACTCAAGCAATAAAACGAGTGCCACGGTGTATTTCCAAGTGAGATTATGGTCAACCTAACCAAAACAACCAAAATTCAGCTCAATTCCACAACTTCATGAAACCCTAAACCAGGAGGCGGAACTAGCCTGAATTTACTAGGGCTGTAGCCCTAGATAAATTTAGAAATACAATTTAGTGAACTTAGAACTCGTAACCACAGTGTAGCGCAGTTCGTAAATGAGTTCTTATCTCCCAAGGAGATCCGAGTTCGAACTCCATCGATGCCAATTTTAATCATTTTTGTTTATAGTTACAAGCCTGCCACAAACAAATTGATTTTACGTACTCCAAATTCCAAGACATAATTAAAGCCTTCTTTAATTTTTTATTGTCATTCTCCACAACTATATATTATTAATTTTAGGCAAATTTAACAAAAATAACCCAATGTTTGTCAAGTATTTCGAAAATATCCCAAGTTTTTTGGTTATATTTTTTTTGTATATGTATATGATATTACAAAATAGACTTTAATATTTATGAAACTATTTTACAAAATATTCTTTCTCAATATTTGGTAAAAATTTGTTATAGATAAGATTTTGGGATATTTTTGTGACAAAAATACAAAAGTTGGGTTATTATTGTTTAAGTTAAAAGGTTGGGTTATTTTTGGAAGACTAATAAAGGTCGGGTTATTTTTGTTAAATTCGCCACAATTTTATGGGAAGATTTCATATGGGTTTTTGCATAATACTCGCATAACATATATTTAAATCAAGTAATTATTGAGTGGTTATCATTATATAATGCTCCATCCTATTCACTATATTGTTCCCTATTTCCTTTTTCGGATTATTCGAGTTTTCTTCCCTATTTCCTTTTTCGGGTTAATTTGTGTGGTCCAAATTCATTAACATGTGGGGTAGTGTGTTTTGTGTGGTCCAAATCCAATTTCTTATTTCTTGTGATAAAAGGAAAGGGGAAGAATATAGTGAACAGGAGTAGGGCTGTGCAACGGTGCGGGCTAGCCCGGCCCAGCCCAGTTCAACGGGCCCTCTTTTTAGTGCCGGACTCGGGCCCAAATTTTCCAGCCCGAATTAATTTTTAGTGCTGGGTTGGCCCGTTACTTTCTTCTTTTTTTCTCCCTTATTTTTTATTTTCTTTACTTAAAAAGAAAAAAAATGCCCTAGTGCTAGCCCGGGCTAGACAAGCCCGGCCCAGGCCGTCCTCCATTTAGTGCTGGGCCTGGGCTGCACCACCCCAGCCAGGCCCGGCCCGCCTCCGGCCCAGCCCACACTGGCCCAGCCCAACACACAACCCTAAATAGGAGGGAGTATTGTATTGATAAAAAAGATCGTTAAGATCGAAATAAAGTATTTGCTTTTCACATACATTATTTGTTGCTAATTTTTAATAATGGTTTGTCTTAATTTGTTGGGTGGTCATGCAAGATTAATTAAAATAATTATTATCTGTCTCGATAAAAAATTATTAAAATTGTATTTCTCATAATCCAAATATTTTGAGGCAATTTTTGGGAAAAGTGTATAAATTTTATTTTATTTAGTCTAAAAAATTGATAAAGTACGAAAAAAAACATCACTTTTTGAGTGTCTTGGACCCCGAAAGAGCAATGGTCATTGATTTTTTCTTTAACCAATACGTTTTAGAAGTCCTATAAATCTGGGACTAGATGGATTAGATTCCTAGTTCCGCCTCCGCCCTAAACCAAATTTCGATCATCCAATCACATAAAGCAATCTATGCAATATCAACAACTAATGATGAACCTATTCTTTTGGGCTTAATTTCAAATCAATTCAGTTCAGTACGGTTCAGGTTCATTCAGATAAGGAGTAGTTTCAATAAACAAAAATTGTACAGTAATAAGGAAGAAACAAACTAAAACCAGCAATAACAAATACGAAGTACATAAATTTACGCAATAATATTGGCATTAATTAGCAAAATTAAAATAAAACATAATTTGAGAATTACGACATAAAACCCTAAAACAATCAATTTGTAATACCAGTAGCAGCAGCACCACCACGAAGAGCAAGAACAAGATGAAGAACAGAGCCTCCTTCAATATTATACTCCTTAGCAGTCTTATCATCAGCAAGTTGTTTACCAGCATAAATCAACCTCTGCTGAACAGGAGGAATACCCTCTTTCTCCTCAACCCGCTCTTTCACACGGTCAATCGTATCAGTCGGTTCGATATCAATCTCAATTTCCTTGCCAGTAAGGGTCTTGACCTTGATCATGGTACCGCCACGAAGACGAAGAACAAGGTGGAGAGTGGATTCCTTCTGGATGTTGTAATCGGCGAGAGTGCGGCCATCTTCAAGCTGTTTTCCTGCGAAGATTAAGCGTTGTTGATCAGATGGGATGCCTTCTTTGTCGTGGATTTTGGATTTGAGAGTGTCGATTGTGTCTGATGATTCCACTTCAAGGGTGATTGTTTTTCCAGTTAGGGTTTTCACGAAGATCTGCATGTTTTGATTTGGGGATTTTTCTAGGGTTTTGGGAGAAGGAGATGGTTGGATGATTTTTGTCAAGGGGACTGGGGAGGGGAGGGGAGCTGTATCCTTTTCTTATATCAAAGCGTCTCCCTTGTGACGGGTCGGATCCGAAGACGGATAATATCACTCACAAAACAAATAGGGGGACAAGGTGGGGGCACCCCCACTTGCTTTCCTCTCTCCTCTATTTGGGCATTTTGTCTCACAAAATGGTATCCGTCTTCTCATTTGTGACGGATACCTTCCGTCACAAATGAGAATTTGCCTTCTTATATATCCTTGTATAAAAAGAGTATTGAGGGGTTGGGTTAGTTTGAAACTGCTTAAACCCTTGCTCCTAGTATTTACGATTGTGTCATCCCTTAATATCACTCCTTCATAATTTTCTTTTTACTCATTCCTCCTGAGTTCCGTGTATCTCAACGTTCTGACTTCTGTCTCCTCTTTCATCAAAATCGTGTTGCTCGTCTTTCCGGAAATTTCCTTTATTCTCGATTTATTTAATTGTTGTTTTCCTTCCTTATTCTTATATTCTCCTCATTTACGGTTTCTATTGTTTTTAGCTTTCTTTTCACAACCGCTGAATACTCTTTACCTGACCTTACTTCTCTTTCTCTGTTAAGTGTCATTCCGATAATCTGGTATCGTTGTTGAAGAAATTAACGCTGCGTGTGTGACGATCGAAACTCGCTTTCATCCCTTGAGTCTATTACCCATCTCTTTTGATCGTCAATGGCTTAGTACGACAACTTCGTAATGAATGAGTTGTTCCTAAGGTGACTTTCTTATCGTCTACCCTTGCTATTTTTTATTCTTCATTTGCTAGCATGCCATATATTTTCGATTTTTTGAGTTTTGATGTGTTTTGGAAATTTGGTACACACATTTTCTCACCACCTATTTATTTTTCGAGTATGCTCATCAGGTGTTCAATGAATTGTCTCAACTAAAACTGAGATGGTTTTTCTTTCAGGCCCTTTGTTCGTTATTTTTCCATGCGTTCCTTTTCTCTTTAATGGTATAAACGTTATATATTTTCATTTATGTGTATATTTGCTCATCATTAGTTCAAATCAATTGAGAAATTCTATGGAATTGAAGTTGGTTGATGCGAAAGTTGCTGTGTTTAATTTAATTGAGAGTTGCAGTATTCAGATTAGGGTTTTAGTCATTAAATTTACTCAAAAGCTTTAATCTTTGATTGAATGATCACTTAGTTATCGATAATGATGTGTGTGATTTAATGAATTCATTGTTATTCTACCAAAATACGCAATCAATTGAGAATTGTTTGAAATTGAAGTTGGTTAACTCGAAAGTTGTCTTTCATTTAGGTGAAAATTGCAGTATTCACAGTCCAATGTCGGATTCTTTGTGCTCATCTTATCACTGAATTTTTCCGTAATAATTTCTCCGAACTAAAAATTTATACTATAAAATAATTTGTCCTATGAGGCTTAACCAGTAGTTTACAAATGCTCTGGTATCGGCCGTCTCTTGTTTTATGCATGTAAAAAAATATTATTCGTACGCTGAACATGTGTGATACTTCGTAAGTCGTGGAGCAGTGAAGCTGTGCTAATAAACAAATAATCTGATAAAAGAAATTTAAGTGATGAAATATTATTAGCAAGGTTACACGCCTTACAAAGCGCTACACGTGTTCGGTTTTACGAAAAATGTATGTTTACATTATGCTTAATCTGAATCATTTGTTTACCTTTGATTAGATACTCATCACAAAGAATGAAAAGAAAAACTAATGATTCGGACAGAGGAAATAAAATATTAAGTAGGAGACTACAGACAGTTGGCTGTCATAATTTCACAGTTGGCATGCTTCTTCTTCTTTCACAGATTTTTGTTTAAGACGGGAGTATCCAATTATGTTTTAAACTTGGGATCACATAATTTACATATCAAAAACAAAATGTTTAGATATTATCAAAAAAAATTATTGTTGATTGTTTACAAGAGTTAATGAAGCATATGACGTCTGGAGGAGTGCAAAAGCTAATACCAACAACTGCTGAATCTATGGTGAAGAGGCATTTGCTTTATAGCCTTCCCTTGCCTGTTATCTCTAAGTCAGTTTCTTAGTGTTCATCAGTTCCCTTAATGGCAAATGCAGTTTTATAATGTCATTTTTACCTTTGTGTGAAATTACTCTATTTCATTACAAGTATTCATAAATGTTCATAAATGTGCTGCACTTTTTCAGGTTTTTTTTGTCAATTTATGTGCATTCTTGTTCTTGCCAGCTTTCATTTGCCATATTGATAATGCTACATATCATGTGCTATTTATTGAGCCTTCTCATAAATTTATTAAAATTAAAAGCATTCATAATTTTATATATGTGACAGGTTATATATAACCTACATTCTCTATGTTTTCACACAAGTTTACATTAATAGATGATTTCTTTATTATTCCATTGGCATCGTCTATGTTTCAGTTAAGTTAATTTGGAGTTTAATTTGCTCTTATTCGTTTCTTCTAATCATTATTAAGATAATTTATTGAACAAGGTTTGGTTCTTATCTGTTTCATCTTTGCTTAAAATTGCATGTTTTTGTATGTTAATGTTTTGATTCGTGATGAATTTAAAGTTTTGGAGTATAACTTGCTATTTTTTAATTAAAAAATGTCGACATAGGCTAGAATTTCATTTTGGCGGAGTTAGTTATTGCATTTAAGTTTGTATTTTTGGATATTATGTTTCGATTTGTCAAAATTTGATATTGTGAATAATTTATGGTGGTTGAAGTAAATAGAAGCTGATAGTTTATAAAGAATGTTGAGGTTTATAAATTAAAGGTTGAGGTTTTAATTAGGCTATTTAGTGGAGTTGCTTATTGCATTTTCATCTTCTATTTTTCGATATTATATTTCAATTAGTTATGTGCCAAGTATTTCTATAAGGATTATTATATTTCTGGTTAGGTTGAAGTATTTACAAAGAACTAATAGTCAATTTGAGTACACTATATTTATTCAAATTTTCACCATCGTACCTTTTTTTTTTTTTTTTTTTTTTTTTTTGTTGTTTTAGGCTGTGAGGATAGACTTAAACTTAAATTTGCTTTTAAATGCGTTATGCGTTTTACAATATTTACATGTATTACTGCCACATTGGTATGTTCACGTGTTTACAGGTGTTTAAGGTATGTCAGTTACTTTTGCGTTGTGCTAACGATTAAATAGTTTCGGTAAAGTTTGTCCTTTGCGCATTCGGTGACCGAGAGATGATGTTCAAGACTTTTGTAATTCTTATAAGTATACAGCTTTGCATTCTCATTTGAAATACTTATTTCACGCTTGTTATATTTCAAGCCTAAAAATTATATGTCAACTAAAATAAAATTTAAAACTTGTGAATGTATCGTTGATTTTAATTTCATTATCGCTAAGCATCTATTTGTCTTGGACTTTCTGCTACTTTATGATACACGTAAGGTATGTGCTCGCTCCTTTGTGTTTTTCGATTTCGGAATGAGATTTTCCTTTCTTTGTTTTTTCGTTTTTTTCTTATGAATACATAGTTTGCAATTACGATATGTTATTGTTTAAGAATTATATTTCTATTTATTGCAATCTTTTTCCTTTCTGTCTTGTTTCAAATAAGAGTACTTTTAAAGAATCCTGCATACTATAAAATATATTTTATCTTAACAATTTTAGTTTAACAATTAAATTGGATGTGTAATTTGGTCTACAAAAAAAAATTTCACCAACTTTCTTACGTTGTACTACAAAATGGATTTTACGCCCGTTATTGTTTGTTTATAATTTTCGTTCCCTATTATTTCTTGCTTTTTATTTGCATATTTATTGTTATAGTTTGAATGATTTCTCTATTTTTTTCTTAGGTTGTTTAAAAACGCACCTTCAGATTTTTGTAAACTTTACTTTTTAGAAGTCACCAATCACAAAAGTTGGCATTTACTGATCTTTTGCCTTATAAATTCTTATAGTAACATGATAATTTTATGATAAAAATCAGTTTCATTATTATAAAATGATCCTTGTTTATCAAAAAATAGTGAGTTTTTGTCGATTGCACCACCCGATGGTCGCACAAAATATTTAATTAAATGTTGTGATTGTCTGGAAAGGGAATATGCCACATACTGGACATGGAAAATGTCTATCTTAGATAGATCAGAGTCATAGTATCTTCTTTTTATGTTGCTTTATTGAAATTTGGTTGCGATACTTTTATTTGTAAATTTGCCTTTTTAGTCACTTATTTTTACTTTTACGAGTTATATGTAACTTTAATTTGAATGTTAAGTAATATTAATTTTATTATTCCTTATTATTCTTTCGCCTATAACAAGCTCCAGGGACCGTTTTACATTACAATAATGTGAGACTAAATATACAATATACTAAAAGCTACTGAATAACTTCTTCTTACGTTGAAATCATCTCACTCAAGAATTAATGTTTTAATAGTATCTATTTGTT
>VHZZ01007854.1:13362-29913 GCA_009801015.1 Silene noctiflora
GTCTTATGATTATCATTACCTCGGGAAACCGAGATGGTAGAATCTCCGTACTTAGGGTGGCCTTGTAAGGCACTTTGGGTATGGGGGTGTTACAAGAGCATTTCATTCATTCGAGATTATTTATAGGGTGTTAGTGGAAGAAGTAAGAAATTGAATCGACTAAATGAGTCATAAATAAAGAATTTAAGCAAATAATGTATTAGAAAGGACACCATTAATAGCCGCTTCAGTTGAGAGAAATGCAAAAGGAATGGCACTCGAAAAGCCATGTTGTGGTCAATTAATGTTGATAAATGTTAATCATCCATATCTTAATGGAGCAATTATCATTTAGTGTTTTTAAAGTTTTGCGGCTTTGCTTACAATTAAATTCTTAGTGTCTTGACTCTTGCTTTACAACTCTTCTAATGTGGCAATTTAAGATTACGCTCATCATGTCTTAATAATTTATTAATACTCCGTCTTTATCAATATATCAGTATATTAATATTAGTATTAATTAATCGTATTGTATAGATAGATATGAAGATTGTTTAGAGTGTTAAGAAGAGACTTATTCTAGTGGCGCCACATAGGATTTAGAACAATAATAAGTTGTGATGTGAAATGCTAAGTTTGTCTTTTTATATTATTTATAGATTTATAGATTATAGATAGATAGATTATAGATAGATTACATTTATAAATTTATATATGTATCCAATTTAATGAAAATGAGCAAGTTTATTGCAATAAGATTTAAGAGGGAGTTGCACATATAAACAGTTTAAAATTAGAGTGATGTAAATTTTTATTTTTCGTTTAACCTATTTTAGTTTTGAAAATTAAAAGGTCAATGTTTAATGTTAAGTATGTTATTATTTGCCCTTAATATTTACAAATTCTTTATTATTTTATAAACGGCGTAAAATTATAATTATGTGAAATTTATTTGTTGCTTAAAATATTCTAACAATAAACGTACAAATTTAAAATTTAGTATGAATTTTTATTTTTAGTTGTTGTTTAATTTATCTAGAAACTAAAAAGACCAAAGTTTAATGTTTGTTATGCTATTTGCATTTAGTGTCTCAGATTTTTTTTTTCAATTTTTTTCCTTTGGTGACGTAGAATTTTGGTAATGCAAGGTGACATTGAGTAATGATATGTGACATTTAGTGCATGTCTACGTGGCTTTTAATGGTTAGCCTTTTAATAATATATTTATAGATGGTCAAACGTTATCCTATATTCCAATGTAGATAGAGAATTAGAGATGAAACAACAACTGGCCATTTAATAAGGGGTAATAAGTCTCGGTCTTAAGATCAAAATGGATTAAATACATGTCACTTGCATAAATAAAGATAAGTTTTTTTTTACTATTATACATTTTGTTTTTATCTTATTTATAAAAGTGATAGTTACCTAATACGTTTAAGTAATAGACGGATTATGACCGTGTTAAATGAGAATTTGAGACATCAGACATAGAGTCAATTGTTTCCCCAAGGCTATTGCACTTCCATGAGGGCCGAATTGTTAGCTTTGGCAACGGGTTTGGAATGAGCGAAACAATTACATTATGACAAGCTTATCGTTCACATGGACAACTTATCATGTATTCGTCTAGTAATCGAAGACCAGCTAGTGAGCAACAATCTCCGAGCCTTAGTTAACAAATGCAAAAATCTTATCAACGATACTACCTGGAAAGTGAAAGTTGAGCATTGCTATAGAGAAGCTAATAAAGCAGCGGACTGGCTAGCAAATCAAGGAGTAGAATCATCTATCCACATCAATGTGGTTGATTATCCCTCGGTGGAGTTACGAGCTATTTTACGTAAGGATATTCTTGGGGTTGCTAATCCCCGTGTAATACAGTAGCATATTAGTACTCGGTTCGCCCCACGTTTGCACCAAAAAAAAAAAAAAAAACTGTTTCCCAAAGGCCGAAACTGATTCAAGTCAATACCGTAATTGATAATCCAACGTGCTACTTCAATTGTTTCTCGAAACTCCTTTCCTTCATCCTTGGTTCCAATCTCCCGCATAATCATACTCTAACCCTAAATCAAATTCCACCCCAATTCAATCAATTCTCCTATCAACTGACTAATCCCCAAATTTCTCATTTCTCATTACAATGGAAGATCCAATTGCGTTCGACCATCACCACCACCAACAATTCCAAAACGACGCCGTTGGATTACCTACACCTCCCCTTGACGACGGTTTCCCCCTTTTTCCTGAACTCGATGACGTCACCGTTGACTTTGGCGTTGACGATTTTCCCTTCGATGTTGACTTTGACCTCTCCTTCGACGATCTCTCATTCGCCGACAACCTCCTCCATCAACAACCTGACCTGAATTCCGATCCGATTAGTTATGACGTATCAGAAGATCCGGGAAACCCTAATTCGTGCAATTTGGGGAATAACCAGACATTCGATGACGTAATTAGGGTTTATGATTCACCGTCTATGGAGGCGAATCCGGATCCGAATTCTTCTGCGGGTTCGAATGCGGGATGTTCGAAGAGCAATTCCGGTGGTTATTCAGGTAATTGTTGTGATCGTGATGTTTCTTCGTCACATTTGTTGATTAATAATAATATTACTGATACTGCGATTAATTCGGATTTAAGCCGGAAAATTACTGAGTTTGAAGAGGCGAAAACTAGTAATCAGAGCTATAGGAATGATAATAGCAATGATAGTAGTAGTAAATGTGTGTCGAAGTCAAAACGGAAGAAAGAAATTGAGAAAGATCGTGCTGCCGAAACTAGGAGTAGTAAGTATAGGAGGTCGAATTCGAATGTGAATGCAACTGTGCTTTCGAGTGATGATAATGTGGAGGGAGGGGGTGATGAGGATGAGAAGAGGAGGGCGAGGTTGATTAGGAATAGGGAAAGTGCTCATCTTTCGAGGCAGAGGAAAAAACAGTACGTTGAGGAGTTGGAGGAGAAGGTTAAGTCTATGGTCTCGACTATCACAGATTTGAACGGCAAGATTTCATATTTTATGGCGGAGAATGCCACGTTGAGGCAACAGTTGGCTGCTGGTGGGGTGGGGCCACCCATATATCCCATGGCGCCAATGCCTTACTCCTGGATGGGGTACCCTCCTGCTTATATGGTCAAGCCTCATGGCTCAAGTGTTCCTTTGGTTCCGATACCTAAGTTGAAGCCTCCACAGCCTACTCCGGCACCTAAGGTTAAAAAACCGTCTCAGGGGAGGACGAAAAAGGTCGCCAGCGTGAGTTTGCTTGGGCTGTTGTTCTTTATGTTGTTGTTTGGAGGGCTTGTGCCGATGGTTAATGTTAGGTATGGTGGGGTTCAGAAGGGGTCGGTGTTTATGGTTGAGAAGCATTTGGACAGGTTGCCACATGGGGATGGGAGGTTTGGTCATGGAAGAGTTGTTCAGGAGTTAAATTGTTCAACAGGAGGGAACACTAGCGAGCCTCTTGTTGCGTCATTATATGTTCCGAGAAATGACAAGTTAGTCAAAATTGATGGGAATTTAATCATCCATTCTGTGCTTGCAAGTGAGAAGGCAATGACATCTAATATGGCAGTGGGACTAGCGACTAGCGAGGAGACCAGTTTAGCTATTCATGGGAGTTACCCGCCATATCCTACTCCTGGACCCGGAAGTAATAATTGGAGGTACCCTCACCTTGACAGAAATCAGAATGGAAGGCAAAGGGCCCTTCCATCTGGTTCTACTGATTTTACGCCAGTTGGGTCAGATGGYAAGYTACAACAGTGGTTCCGTGAAGGCCTTGCAGGTATTGTTTTACACTATATTATTTTGTCTTCCCGCTTCTTAAGTCGCGTTCATCATATATACATATGTGGTCATATGTTTCATTTATTAATCATACATGCTCACTTGAGTATTAATCATTTGTTGCTGATAAGTTAGAATATTGATCTGAAGGTTTGCTTTAATCATACATGCTTACATATAGGATTTCTAAGGTGAATTTTGAAATGTGATTAAGTTTCATGTTCCATTTCCTTCATTCGATAACCAATTTCATTCCTAGAATCCTAGCCAACATGACATGAAGAAGTATTGAGGATTATTAGCTTGTTGATTTTCGTTAATGGAGGAACATGTTTCTTTGTTAATTGAAGGGGCTTATTTTACATGCCACAAGCTTAAAAAAATTTGATCATCCTGATTGGAATGGTGAGCCACTGAACAAAATCGCTCTTTTTCTTGACCAGTTAATTGCCTTAGTCACATTTGTTATTGTTGCCGAGTTGTGTTCTCTGTGTAATACCGTAATGTATGTAAAAGCCAGGTAATTGGAATTAGACTGGTGGGCCGGTTACCTTTTATGAGTGATGCGTGTATGGAGGGAGATACTTTCTGAAGTGATTTTTCTGCACTTTAGTGAGATGAACTAATAAGCATCCCCATTGTTTATCTCTACCCAGGCTCTCCCTTTGATTCACTGACATCTTTACGGTATCATTGATATTTTTTGTGAGTTATATACATCATGTTTCGTGGTCTTGTACAAAGCCTTTCTGATAATGCTTGCCTGAAAGGCTAAAATTGCATGCTTAATCAGCTAGATCACATGCATCCACCTCGTTCTAGGAGATGGTTTCGCATATTAAAATGTGAGATATGCTCATTTATTCTTTGGGACCTTTTCTCTTGTCAGGGCCTATGTTGAGTTCCGGTATGTGCACGGAAGTGTTCCAGTTTGATATCTCACCAACTCCAGGATCAATTGTTCCAGCTACATCAGTAGCTAACATGACTTCGGAAGACCGTCTAAATTCTACCCGCCCGAACAAAACAAAGAATAGAAGGATCCTCCATGAACACGCTGTTCCCCCATTTGACCCTACACTCAACACTACTGAAGATTACATGGGTTTACATGAACAGAGTGATGGACTCCAGAGCAATAAATCCCATTCTTCAGTGGTTGTCTCAGTTCTTGTTGATCCCCGAGAAGTTGGTGATGGTGACAGTGAAGGCATAATGGGATCAAAGACTCTATCTCGAATTTTTGTTGTTGTGCTCATTGATAGTGTGAAGTATGTAACTTATTCATGCATGCTTCCATTTATGGGATCGAGCTCTAATCTGCTAACAACATGAAAGGTTAAGAATGAAGAAAACAGTGATGGAACTATAGTCAGCTTTCTCCACCATAGTTTTGTACAGTATATCACTAGTAAATTAATGTAGAGTTGTAGACTATAAACCTTACAGTGACATCTTTACTTAGCTGGTTTCTCTTTTGTAAACTGCGGTTTTTGTATTCGTGTTGAAACGTCCTTTTACTGTAACTCTTTGACTTTAGTCTTTCGATTTTACAAAAATAAAAGTAACTTGCGGAATGTTTATAACTTATATTCAAGTTCATGAGCGTTGTATACTCGTATATGGAGTACAGTATATAGCAATGTGTCTTCGACATTACTTGGGTTGTGAGCCAACTATTGAGACGATGATTCTTTCAATATGGTGCAATGCTTTGACACTTTTTTTTTATGTCCAAACATGATTCTTTTTCCGCATAATTGCTGTGTTCAACACATACAGTCTCTGACACGCACTGGTGTCCTACATTTACAGCCGGATCACAGTAGCTCAGTATACAAAAAAGACGGGTGTATAACGGTGTACTCCGTATTTAGCAAATACAGTATACTACTACTAAACTTGGAAAGAATCAAGTATAGTCTGCAGGGTTTTCTTAGAAGTCATCCATTGTTTGTCATTTGCACTGGCCACAAATAAAATAACTGTATTCCCTTTTGCTGTTGCTTTTGCTAGATTGTGTGTTCCCGTCTGAGCGTATGGTGTCTCCAACTCGTATTTGTAGTACTGTAACATCCAACAATAGAGTTAACCACTTGTCATATAAATCGGACGAGACCTGGCAAACTGGTCATTCATATAAAGCTTATGGTGTCTCCATTGATGCTTTTTGGATATGCGTTATTTCAGAAACTTAAATTTTGCTTCCCTCAAAATATAAAGAAACTTAAATTTTGCAAGGTGTAGAGCAGATCTTTCTGACACAGAGGATATAAAGATCAGGCATTTTGAGTAGGTTTAGACCACAAGATCTGACTGATGGATCATTTGGGGCGAGAATAAATCATCGGATATTTCTTGTTGTGTTGGATTATTTGAGTTCAGAACTTTTCGGGTAAATTTGTTACAAGAACTTAAATTCCACCAAGTGCAACTGTGGAAGTTAGTTTAGGTGGTAAAGTCAACGAGGTGTTATATTCATGAATTAGGTTCGATCCTCTAGTATTACTCGTATAATTTATGCCTGTAAAACAAAAAACAAAAAACAGGAATGTTTGGAAATCGTACCGTCTGGTCACCGATCTTTTCGACAGTAGTTTGGACCAATTCATCAGGATCAAGGGTGTTTCCGGTGACAAAAGGCCCAAGGGAAGCAATGAGTTTCTCAGGAGTTCCAATATCTTCAATGGTGGCATTAGGCTTGTTAGTGAGGCGAATGAGGGGGGAAGCCACAACCTGGATTTTACCCTGCTTTTCATCTTCAAATTTAACCTCAATCCATGGCTCTGCACACTTTGGTTGACAGTAATTTCCTGACAGTATGTTGGCTATCCTTTGTTGCTTCCATCTTGGTGGCAACACAAACTGATATGGTGCTACATTTCCTGCAACACCGTCACTAACAACCTTAAATTTACGATACACCATCGCGAAAAATATATAGACACCATTTGCTGAGAGACACAACTCTTTGGCATTTTTGTTATTCTTCACATTTTCCTTTTTTCGGCATGTTCAACCGATTCTTTATAAACAGGCAATTGTTACAATAAACAGGCAATTGTTACAAACACCAAGCAACCTGTTCAAACCATCCAATATACTGTATGTAGTTTATTCCAATGCAACATTATTTCACAACATTTTCTATATATTTCAAAACTTCACATGCACAAAGTATTACGAAACTGCAAATGTCAACTAGGTTAATTGGTAAAGTCATGAGAAAGGGTACTCATGACCTGGGCTCCTTCTTTACACCAAAAAAAAACAAAGAATTACGAAACTGACCTGCGCGAAGGGCCGGGGTGTCCTTAGAAGAAGCTTGGAAAAGAACAAAAGAAGGATCAAAAGAGGAAGGAGGAAGATATGAACCAACTTCAACTTCCTTAGCAATGGAAGGAGGAGGGATTACTACACCTAATTCTATAAGAGGAAATAATGCAATGCCTCTTAATATATCTCTTCTTAACCTTCCTTCTTGTTTAAGACTTGTCAAACTTTGTTTTTGTAGTTGTAAGAATGTGTTTTTTGATGAAAATTTGGGTTGGAAACTAGAGGAGATTTGTTTAAGGTTGTTGTAGTTGGTTTTAATGGAGGTTGATGAAGAGGTTGTGGATTGAGTTAAGGGTAATTGAGTTAGTGATGCAATGGCCATGTTTGAGTTAGTTATGAGTTGTTTTGAGTTTTGGAGGATGAGAAAATATGAAGATTTTTGGATGAGGTTTGAATGTTTGAGATTTGGATAATGAGAGGTTCAATTTGATCCATCAAGGTGTGAAGTGGCATTTGGATTTCATGTCATGACCTACTTTGAATTGAGGGAGGGTGAAGTCATGGAACAATGTCGGAGTTAGAAATTACAGTTTAGTAATTTAATGGATCGTCATACAAATAAATAAAATTATACTCCTCTTATTTTTGTCATCAGTATACTTTTACTTTTGTCATTAAGATCAAGGAGAGTACAAGTGATCAATTAGAAGTGATCAATTGTAGTTATTGTAGTTGGATGACAAGTGAATCAAAATCACGTGGTTAATCCTAGGGCTAAGCAAAATTATACGATACGGTTTTATTATACGTATTCGATATGCTATACGAATTTAATTATACGGATTTCCGGATTTCCGATACGGTTCTTTAAAAACCGTATCGGATAAGGATCGGCAAAATATGAAACCGGATATACGGTATCCGATACGGTAGCCTTTTTTCTAGAACAAAATATTAAAATATATACATAAATCACAAAATAAYCAATATCTTGGTGATTAAACCATATTAGTATTAACTTTATATGTTATTTACTCTTATAACTTTTTAAAACACTTTTAAGTTGCTAAAAAAAACTAACAATCACACATATAAAAGAAAAAAAAAATATTAAATTACATAAGTGAGGCTGAAAACCGGATACCGGATATACGGAAAAACCGGATATACGGTTTCCGTATATACGGAAAAACCGTATCGGATAAGGATACTAAAAAAGGAGATTTAAAAAACAGGATATCCGATACGGTTTCTAAAACCGTATCGGATATCCGGTTTTGCTCACCCCTAGTTAATCCAATTGCTCAACAAAAAACAAATGAACGAGACATTAAAAAATGAAATAAGTAAACAAATGACTGAGATAGAAAAAGTTTTTTTGGACAAAAAAATTAGCAATGCTACTTCCCATAATTGTGGTCTTTCTTAACCTCTTCATTGGTATCCTTGCTAGGTGGCAAGTTAAGTAACACCTGAATTTTACCATGATTCTAAATAATCAAACCCTTATTTTCGAAATATGGATCCAAAATATCGAGCATAATAAATATATAATGGGATATTCTACGTTGTACCTCTAAATTTTTGAATTTTCTAAGTTGATTGTGCCCATGAATTCTTATACTATAGTATACATCATGACCTTATTGTTTGTCTTTGTTAACTTAATTCGTCAGTTGATCGATTATTTCACTCATTTAGACACCAATCAGTCATTAACATGTCATAATATTATTAGTTCATTTAATTATCCACTAACTCCCTCCATAATCAATTAACATTTCCAAAAATGCACAAAACTTTTAGTATTGTTTTATGCTTCTTTAAATAGGCATTAAAGATAATTTGTAACTGGTTAAAGTTAGTTTTAAATGATTATCTTAAAAAAAGATGATATGATGTTTATCGGTGAGATTTGACCATTTGAGGTTAAACAACAATTGTTGGAGAGATAACGAGTGAAGAGAGAGTTGAAAGAGGTCATTATATAGATGAAGTAAACAGTTCAGGGGAACGTGGTGGAATATATAAAGAAAAAAAAAAAGCGGCTCAACAGGAAAAGCGCAACAACTCAGGGATACAACATAGAATTTCTCTAATACTCCCTCTGTCTCGGTCATTTGTTGTCCTTTTCCATTTTGAGGTGTCCCAGTCAATTGTTGTCCTTTTTATTTTAGGATTGCATTTGATGAGTAATTTGATCTTTTCCATTCAATTATTTAGTCCACTTGTTATCTTATAATTGACTCCCTCCTCTTTCCTTGGTCTTTGTGCCAAAACCAAAGGACAATAAATGACCGGGACGGAGGGAGTATAATTTATCATTCCGTAGCAATTTTTCCTTTCTACCACAAATTGTAAGTTTTCATTATTAGAGTATAAAGCCGACCCTAGGACTCCAACCATAAGTTTAAGCTTTTGGTTGAGATGATTTCCTGACATGATATCAGAGCCAGTGTGACTAAAAGGTCACTGGCCGATTTGAATCTCACCTCCCTCAATTATAAAGTCGAATATTAGCACCAGGTATATATGGGAAGGCATGCAGTTGCATCCACACTTCAAACTCAAACGGCTTTCGTGTGAGGGGGCGCGTTAAAATATAAAATCGATCTTGGAACTTCAACTATAAGTTTAAGCTTTTGATTAAGATATGTTTATATTTTTATGTGGAAAGACTAAATTTGGCTCATATATAACATGATTTGTTAGCCAAGAGGTTAACTAACCTTACATTTAACAAACTGATATTTGACTAGTCACAAATTCTCATTGTAGATGGGCACTATCCGTCACAAGTTGAAGACAGATAATGCCCCTCTCATAATATGCAAGTAACACTAATCATGGGGTGCTCCATATCCCCTCACTTGGCCTCCATCTTGTCTTATTGTGAGAGAGACACTATTCGTCTACAGCTTATGACGGATAGTGTCCGTCACAAGTAAGACACTTTGGTGACTAGGTGACTAGTAAGGTTTGTAAATTGTAGTTTGTAGATATTTAAGTGATAAGATCGACCTTGCTTAGATTCATGACACACACGACACATACATGAAAAGGTAGTGTCAACCACCCCATCACCATCTCCTTTTTCATACGGAAGGATTGGTGCTCTAAGCACTTCAAATTAATAACAAAGGGTAATGGCCATATATGCATCATTTCGTTTGTGGTTGTGGGTAGCTTTGTTGAAATGTTTGGCCATAACAAGGTCCACTTTTACATCAACCAATATCTTCCAAGTGCTACTCATTTTTCACAAACTCTCGTTATAAAGTTGTGACGTATCATAGCTGTTAAAATAATGTAAGAAAGAGAGTGTTTATGCGATAATATTACACGTTCTTTTTCGTCACAAGTAAAAATAACTGCTAATTTTTTAATTTTTTCCTATACCCTTGTGTCATTTGTCTTCCCACTCATTTTTCTTTGATAAGAGGTGTAGCTAGAACGATTTCAACATGCTAATTAAATGACTATTAAAAACGGCATATACAAAATATGATAAGTCGATAATTGAACACAAATATTTATTTCTTATCTACATACACAAATTTCAAACTCACGAGGAAAATCTTTTCTTTACATGAGGAAAACATAATGTAAATTGATAAATCACTACAAGGTGAAAATCAAACGAACATAAAATATAAATAATACGATGTGTTCATAATTACATAGTAATTAATTTTTTTGACAATAAAAAATGTGAAACTCCACAAATAATGAAAAAGATGACGACATGGTCACGAGTAGTGACGTTGAGAACTTGTGATGATGATCAAGCCAATCAATGAAACAATCAATCTAACAGCAGCACTCTTCACAGATGAAACAACAGCATAATGCTGCCAAACTGCAATTATTGTCAAAATAAACATAGTTATTATTTCTGTACCAAAGATGAAAAGTAATTACTCAGTTCTTGACTTAAAAAGACCAGGTCTCATTTAACGCGGTTTTTACAATATCACATTGTAAAACTATATTACGAAAGACCTTAATGCCCTTATTATGGAAAGTGGTGATTGATAGAAGTTATTTTTGTGGGGTTTTTAAGGTAAATAATCATTTGATTTTACAATAATGCTTATGTAAAACAGTTTTATATAAAAAAATTACCGAGTCACATGCTTCTTATTTTTTTTTTTTTTTACAAATTAATGGATGTGGTTAGATTTTCTCAAATAAGAACTCCTAAAAAATAAGATTAAATCGAGTTAAAACCTAGCAGAGTTGTATTCATTTTGCCTCATACAGCTTCCTTAAGATGGTAAGAAAGTTAATTTTCCCAAATTTATTTGTATTTTATTATTATTTATTACAAGCACACTTAAAAATATATCAACTCTATCAACTCTACTAGAAATAGGAAGTAGCTCACTTTGCATGAGGCATGTTAGTCTCTTTTAAGGCGGCTTTATACAAATTGTATGTAAAACAGATCTATTTATTCAGAAATCATGATGGACATACCTGTGTAAGACCGTTTTCTCGTATTATCATAGAACTTAATATCATCATTTTAGATTTGTAGGTTCAAAGTAGAGATAAAAGGGTTAATTAATTAAGATAGTTAAAGAGTAAGAAAATGAAGAGATGATGAGAAATGAACATACCATCCTTCAATGAAACCCTTTTCACCCTTTTGCTTGGTGCGGAACAATCCCTTCTTCTTCATCTTTCCCTCAGGAGCAACAAGAGTTGGGTAACCTAATCAACATCAAACCAAACTTCAAATTAAATTAATCCGATAAATTAAACTCGTCATCCCAATTTCTAAATTACGGTATGAGATTGTCTTATACAAGAATTAGTGATCGATATAAGTAACATACCAGCAGGAGGGGCGTTGTCCATGTTTTGTTGTTGTTGTTGTTGTTGTTGTTGGATGGTCTCGGTCTTGGCCATAATGTTGAAAGAGTATGTAGTTTGTGTAAAAGAAACTTATTTGTTTTTGTAAAGTGTTGAATGAGATGAGATAAGTTTAATAAAGACTTGTAGTTTGAAAGAGAATACAAGGAGGATTGATGTTTATATAGACCAAGAAATGGTGACAAGTTAGTTAAGTTTACAAGGAACTTAGGAAAGTTCCGTTACTTAGCCGTGGAAAGTCTATTTTTATATGCCACGTTTTTCCTTTACACGGTTATTACCTTGAGGTCGATTAGCAAACTATCCAAGATAGAATGAATCTTGCCTAAACACCAAAACCATGTATTTTTTAGACTAAGGATCCTCTCTATTTCATTCTCTTCGTCTCTTATCTATTTTCTTTCACAATCTTATATTATATTATTATCAGTTATTTATTTTCTTCAAACACTTGTACTGTTAGATCATTCTACAATATAATCCCAACCGTTAAAAGGAAATGGAAGAAATGGAGAGGGTCTCAAATCTCAATTGGTATTTTGGTATGTGTAGAATTGTCGGCATCCTATTTTTTTTTTTTTTTTTTTGTTAAATCTTTCCTAAATCTCGTTTAATAAGGTACCTAAGTTCTCGATATTTGAGGTCAAAATAATTTTCATTGTTTTCTTGATTGGTGGGTGGTTAACCTATCATGTCCACATATAAGAACTTCACGAGAACAAGAGTTAACTCAAGTGGTAAGTGTTCTCTTACTCCAATCATGAAGTTGAGGGAGAGTTCGATTCTCACCCGCGACATAATGCGCACATTTGAAAAAAAAAAAAAAAAAAAACTTTATAATGATCTTCTTATTGTAGACTATAAACATAAGTATAAGATTACGTAATTGTTCTTTCATGTAGAGTTGTAGACCATTTACACTTTCATGTATTTTTTTCAAAGAATTTTTAAAAGTTCGTTTGAGTTCGTTTATATTTTTTCTAAAATTATTTTTTAATTATATTTATTTCAAATCAAGTTATTTTCTTACAAAAAAAATTTTCTTATTTAATTTACTTATATTTGCTTTTTTAATTTTTTGAAGACTGAATGAGCTAAGGCTTTAGAGTCAAGCTCGTTTTTCGGATTCAAATATGAAACAGTCTAATTACTCTAATGTATATTTAAGCTCGAGCTGAGATTGACTTTGTTAGCACCTCCTTAGTAGTTGGTAATAATACTCCAAAAACAAGTGCTCTAGAAAAACTCGAGCCGGAAGAAAATTATACGAGTTGCGATCGAACACTGATTTGAAGAATTCAAGCTCAGGCTCGAGTTTGATTTTGTATATATGAGTCAGTCTCAAGCTTTGCCGAGCTTGAGAATAGTAGTCAAACCCATTTCAATATTGAATATAAGTCGGCCAAATTTTGTGGAACAGCGTGGAAGTAAGAATTATACGGAGTATGACTTATCGTAGCCACAATTGTGTGCGATTATCTATTGTTAGTGTGATTTGATTACAAAGAACTTTATAAAAAAACGACCATTTTATAGTAAATAATTATACTAGTGTACGTAAGGTTGTTAAATAGTGCGGACAAGCTCGGCCCAGCCCGTGTGCCAGCCTAGCCCCGCCCGCTCCTCTATCCAGGCTGAACCAGTGCCTAAAATTTTCAGCCCACCCCGATTTGGCAAGTTAAAATTTTAAAAAATAGTGCAAAAAACAGTATATGGGCGGAGCCTGGGCCAGATAATATAGAGCTTAAAACAGCCCGTGTCCTTTTGAGTGTCGGGCCTAGGCCAGAAACCAACATCCCAGCCCGGCCCAATGCACACCTCTAAGTGTTCGAACCTTTGTACTTTTGCCCAAAGCTTAGATCGTTCATTTCATTGGCAGATGGGGGAGGAATGGAGGATAGCAGACATTACCGCCTTCTAAGTTCTAAGTTCTATAAGTTAAATTATACGTAGTTTTCTTTTGAAAATTATACCGAGTACTTATTTCTCAGTTACTAATTTACTAGTCTTTTTTTTTTTTTTTTAGGAAAACTAATTTACTACTCTCTTATTCATTTCAAGCTCTTATATTCGTGCAAAATTCTCCATATTTGAACAATTATAAGAAATAAATAAAGCGAAGAAGATATACTTCATATTACATTATTAATTCTCCCTATCATAATTCATAATCACTAGCCTGGTGCTCTCAGTCTCTCACTCTTTGTAGTCACACATTATGATAATACACATGTAAAGAAAGATACTTTGTTTCATTATTTTTTTGAGGGAAGATACTTTGTTTCATTATTGAGATATCGTCAAAAGTAAAGAATACAAGCAGGTTGAGGAATATTATTAGAGAAAATATCCTGAGATATTTTAGATACTCCCTCCGTCCCGGTCATTAGTTGTCCTTTTCCATTTTGAGGTGTTTTAATGATTTGTTATCCTTTCTATTTTAGTATTGCATTTGATGAGTAATTTGATCTTTCATATTCAATTTAGTCTATTTGTCATCGTATAATTGACTCTCTTCTCTTTTCTTGGTCTTTGTGCCAAAATCAAAGGACAACAAATGACCGGGACGAAAGGAGTATTATATTTGACATGGTCCAAAAAATAATTAGATTTTTTTTTAACAGAGAGATAGAAAGAAGGGTGAACGATGGAGACTAAAACTCAAGCTGTCGATATCCACGTAACAAAGGGTGCGTGATCAATTTGGCAAATTTATGATGTCTTACTAATTAAACGCGTTCTAACTTTATTTTCGTGTTCGTATCAAATTTGGCCTAAGGTGCACACGTGGTCTTTTGTCCTTTTCATGCGGTATTTTGATAGTCTCCCTAAGATTAATTGACCAACCTACCAAAAAAAAAAAAAAAAAAAAAAGTATTATTTCAAATTTTATTTGTTTTTGACCATTAAATATTATCCCACTTGAGCGTTAGAGTAGAAAATCGATCATGGCACACCATCAGTTTTTTTGTTGAGATGGTTTCTTGACATGGTATCAGAGCCAGTATGACAAAAAAGTCACAGATTCGAATACTCCCCGGGAATTTGGTCTTTGGATACTTTATCGAGTAAAGGGTGCTATGTCGAGTAGGTTGAGATCAGAATCTGGAGGAGTTCTCTTTCATACTTACTCGACCAAGTTGAGCCAACTCGATCGAGTAGGCGGTACTCGATCGAGTACGTTAGTTACTCGATCGAGTATCTGCGCTGTTACGGGTTTTACCCGGTTTGATTTTAAGTAAAATGGAAGAAGTTATTTTATTTAATCAACGCCTCTTTACATCAGTTTTACTTTTACTTTACAACTTTTTACATCGTTCAAACAAAACAAGATCTACTCTCCCTTTTTACTCTCAAATAAAAGGCGTTCGTTCGTCGTATTTTGGGGCTTTTGATCTCACTGCGTTCGTCGTGTCGTGAGTAAGACTCTTGTACCAATTTTATGTTAATTATGTAATGTCGGTTAAACCCTAATTGGGTAAATTGGGGGTTTTGGGAGTAATTGTTGTATTGTTTGTGATTTGGATGTTTAATTGTATAAGAGGTGACTTCGTCGAGGAAAGATTTCGAATTTCTTGCGCTAGCTTTGTGACATCCATTCCAGGTAGGGTTTTCCTACTCGGTTACTGTATAGTTGGTTGTGACGATGTGTTGATATGAGTATATTAATGTTTATAATGGTATTGTTGTTGATGGCATGTTTATTAATTTATGGATGAATGATATGATTGTATGTGGTTCGCGAGGTGCGCCCTCGGCTGAGTGGAGTCATTTTCGGGAATGGCTTCACGCCCTTGTTCGCCCCTTGTGGTTCTCGCCACAAGGGGAATGTGCACATTATGGATCAATAGGTTTTGCTCTCTATGGTTTTGAGCGGGGCTTAGGTGGCAAGGCTGCGGTCCCCACTGGCGGAGTGAATTATCCGTTGCGACGGGTAATCCGGCAGGGCTACACTTGTGTAGTCAGATGTGTGGAGGAATTGTGGAATTGGAAGTATGTGGCAATGTGTTGCATTATATGGTTTTATTTCGTTATGCAGTAACTGACCCCATTTTATGTGTTTTGGAAATTGTGGTGATCCATTGGGGAATGGTGAACAATTGATTAGCAGGTGTTGCTTGGATAGCTCGTGGGTTGCTTGGGCTGAAGTCACCACCGAGTTTTGTAACTAGTTTTTCGTTGTGTCTTGAGATAGTGTTTATTTCGTTAATTTTAGTGTTTTGGTTTTGAGACAGTTGTACCTCGCTTTGAGGAATTTGATTTGGTTTTGTTTCACGTTAAACTTTAACTATTTAATTATGTTTCTTTATTGTCTACTTTGATATACTATACCTCGGGCAACCGAGATGGTAGCATATCTTTGTGCTAAGGTGATATTGGTAAGGCACCTCGGTATGTGGGGGTATTACATCATCACTCATAAGTTGTCTCGTACCATCATCTCACTCAACTCGAGACACCTTACGTAAGCTAACTCACTTTCATGTACTCTCAATTTCCAACATAAATTATATATAAAATTCACTAGTTCGCCATTGACTCTTCATATCCCTCAATCCCCATACTTTACTTTGATAACTTACACTCATAGACATTCCATCTCCGTTCACTATTTTCCTATCCAT
>VHZZ01007854.1:39214-52084 GCA_009801015.1 Silene noctiflora
TCATCACACCGCCACCATCAACCTCCAATAAGAATATGACTCATGCGAATGCAATTATAATTCAAAAACGATTACAATCCCCTTATCCGACACATTACCAACAAACTATGATTAAACAATGTACCCAATAACAAATTCTCAAATCAACATAATCCATGCCATATGAAGTACAATTCCGACTCATACATGACTCTGCATCAACCATAATCACAATATAAACGTAAGACTACTCATTTCATGAAACCGAATGATAAATGCACACAAAAAACTAACTATAATATCGAAACTTAGTAGGATTAACCTACCTTTAAGCATTCTTCATAAGCTAGTCCAAGACAATAAGAATCCATCTCATAAAACCCTCTCATCCTACAATAATCATATAATAACTATCACAAATGATCCTACACTATAATACAACACAAAACCCCTTATTATTACCCATTAATTACCCATATACTAACTATAATTACAAATTAAACAACCCAATTGAAAACCCTCAAAAATTAGGGTTCATAATACTAGCAAGAGGATAGATCTCAACTTACAAGGTGGATGGAATGGATGTCAAGGTGAACAATCCCTTAGACTAAGCTTGAATCCCATGTAAGAGTGTTTATTAGGGTTTTGAGAGAAGGAAGAGAGTTTAGAGAGAAAGGGAGAAGAATGAGACATGAATTAGGGTTAGGGGATGAAACACGATTTATTGCGCACTGACAGTGTCACTCGATCGAGTGAGCGGTTCACTCGGTCGAGTGTACCGATCACTCGGCCGAGTCAACTCTACTCGATCGAATATACCACCTACTCGGCCGAGTCAACCCTACTTGGTCGAGTAGACCACCTACTCGGCCAAGTAAACCCTACTCGGTTCCCCACTATCTCACTCGGTCCATTGCCAATCTTTACTAGATCTAGTCTAAGCTCCACTTGGTCTATTATAAGGTCAAATCTTACTCTCGCACGGCTCTCACGCATCCCAAGGATTCTTGTACGGATCCCAAAATATCCGGGTATTACACCTAAGCCCCGCCCATCGCAACGAGCGAACCCAAATCATTAATGTGTACATCCCCCTTGTGACGGGAGCCACGAGAGGCGATTATGGGGGTGAAGACCATCTCCCGAAAATGGCTTCACAACATTCCACAATAACCACAATATACAAATCGTAACAACAATCCAACAACCATGAACAGGTAAAGCATCATAATCTCATAATCAAACATACAGTAACTGGGTAGGGAAACCCTACCTTTTTGCAATTCAAGCATCACAATCTCCCAATATAGGGTTTACGACTGACGCAAAAGTAATAAGACAGGAATCTAGAACTTACAACTTGCTTGACGAGTAAACTACGAAATTCGTCGATCAAGATACTAAACCTCTTGCTTTGGGGATGATTAAGGTGATTAGAGAAGTAGAGAACTGTTTTTAGGTTTGTAAAAATGAATAGAAACTGTAACACCCCCATTTATCCAAGAGCATGTACTAGAACTTCTCAGATAATTAAGCATGTTACTATCTCGGGTTAGCCGAGGTAGTAGATAATCAAAGGAAGGAAACACAGTTTATATCTAATATTTAATAAGTGTTTACAAAATAAATACTCGAGTACGTGACAGCGGAAAGAAAATACAATGGATATTCTAAACATGTGATCTAGTCTAGGTCGGTCCATCCAAGTCCTCACACCATCCCATGCTACCACTTGAATGATCAGTTACCTGTCAAATCTGCTCCCCATTACGGATCATCACAGGTGTCAACGAATACATGGTCAACGTCGCGGTTGAGTAGGATAAATAATCAACAGTAAATAAATACGCAAAATGAATGAATAATGCAATTGTCATGACTTTCTATTGAGCTCATCAACCCTAAACTCCCACCCTCCAATCCTTGGCCGAGTATACCTCGATCAACATCGAGAAACCAGCATAAAAGCTGGGGTTATCCGGAGACAGGTCTGCAGAATCAGTCCGGGCCTTTAAACCACAATCTTAGATATCCAACCGATATCTACTGATATCCAACTGATAATCATCCTATATGCATATGCCGTGAATGCAGTATCATGCATAACTAAAAACCATATCCAACTGATAATGAATGCATGACAATACTCATGAATAATAATTCAACATATCAGATCATGACACACCCAATTTCAATAGCATTCAAAGGAATAACATATAAATAACTGATTAAATTATCCTACCTCATGAAAGCAAGCCTTGGCGATAAACTGTAAGGATTCAGAAATATTCCACAACAAACTCGTCACCTAAAAATAATGATATCATTTCTTATTAATTCATCGATCTTTACTATTATTATTATTATTATAATTATCAACATTATTATTATAACTATCATTATTTACATTAACATTATTTTATTATTATAACATTATTACGGGTTACGGAAAAGAACTTATGAAAACGAATACAAAGCCCACTACGAAACCAATAAGTAACAACCCACTCTATCCCCTAATGGCCCAACCAGCATAAGGCCCACACAACACTACCCCTCATATCACCCTAAATTGGGCCAACCATAACATGGCCCAATCCCATGACTTGACCCAAATTCCCTAATGGTCTTCGACACCCAACACTACCCGAGTCCATACACCCATCCACCCAACACATCTCGACCCAACCTAAATTCCCAAATTGGGCCAATCCGGAAATGGCCCAATTCCCACAACTTGACCCGAGCACACAACGGGTCTGCAAGGTTCACAACAACCGGGTCCAACTCACCTTCTACCCGACACCTCCTCCCAAACTCACCTCCATACTTACCACCACCCTTGCTGCTACCACCGGCCACCACCATTACCACCGCCGGCCTGTGGTGGTTCCATTGGTAACGCTGCCACATACCCGACATCTCTCTGCCACCACCCTCATCCTCACCAGACGTCGACAACAATCCAACACCCAGAACCCAGCCTGACACAGACCCGACACCAAGGATAACCCATACTCTCTTTCCTCACCCAGAACCACCGCACCTAGCTACCACCCCCAAACTCTCCTGACCACAGGTGTTCCCAAGGGAGGTCTTCCTCCTGTCGTCGACCACCCTACGTCCCCAGAAACACCTCCAAAAAACCGACTCCTTAACGCCTTTTACCCCCTGTTTTACTGCCCTCTGGTTAATCCCTCACCATAAACCACCAACAACCACCCCACGACCATCATGGTGGTCGTCCCTAACCCAGGAGCTAACCCAACGAGTCCCAGGTCCAGATAGGCACGGGTCGGGTCTCGAATAGTTGCATCATACCCCAAAACGAATCCCCTGTTTTACCCGTACCCAAAAAAAAAGCCCCTGAACCTTCCGTCGAACACCGCCCTAATCACCAATCCAACCACCACTAAGGGTCCAATTAGGTTTAGTCAAGGTCCCTGACATCCTCTCTAGCCCAGGTCCATAGCGTGGCTAATAAGGGTGATGAAACAAAGAGGTCGAGGGTTTAAAAGTCGAGGTGCCAACAATGGAGAAAAGGAATGCAGTGAGGTGTAAACTTACCCGAGGTTGAAGATGATGATGGTGTCACTGATTGCCTTGGAATCTTAGACGAGGATGGAGAGTGTGTGTGAGAGTATGTGTGTAAGGTGTCGGGGTAGGTGAAGGGAATGATACGAATGGTTGGATGCATCGAATAAGAAGGGGAGGGTTGGTGAGTTGTGTGATTCCTAGATTCGTCGATTACAAGGTGCATCGTTCTTAGTTTGTCAAAGAAAACGAGATGCATCGAAACTAAACACATTCAAATCCCGTAATTACGAAGTCTATGCATCGATTCACACGGTCGTCTTTAATTACGATATCGTTCACTATTTATTTATTAACGTATCATTATATTATAATAGTTATCGTACATATATATAAATATATCGCTTTGCTATTAGTATACGTATTATTTGTATTATTTATTATTTTACGAACCATAAAAATACGGAGTATTACAGAAACTGGCAGAAATAATTTTTATAACTTCTATTCATCTTAATCAACTCGACGAAAAAACCCGTATAAAACCGGGTACTCGGTCAAGCACCAAAGACACTCGACCGAGTGTCACCTTAGCTCGGTCGAGTACCACCCGGTCAGAAGTCTGACTAAACACACTATGAGTGTACTCGGTCGAGTACCCCCTACTCGACCGAGTACTCCTCGACCGGAAACGAGGAGTATTACATGTAAACCTTGAGCGGTAGGAATGACTTTGAACTCCTAAAAAATAAGATAATTGACCAAGGTCGTTGAAAGAAAACCGGGTGGAGATGGCACGAATGAAGCGGTTTATATCGAAAGTTGAGGAACCTGTGAAAGTAATGTCGTTGACATATACATATACAAGGACAAATAGTCAAGAGTGCCTGTAACGATAATAATATTGATGAGTCGAAAACACAGTCAATGAAACCATTTTTTTTACAACTATAAAACTTCCATAGATAAAAAAAAACTACGTAAAGTTCATTTATATTACAAATAAAGGGGCATTGAAGTCCCCTAAACTACTTGGTACCCAAGTGACGGAAGAAAAGGTACATTAAGACGTGTCTGAAGAGAAAATACGACATTTCTTAAAAGTGGGATGGCAATATGCATTAAATTCGATTGAGTGAACCTCCTTTCTCTTTGTCCTCGTAATCGTAGCGAAAGAGTGAGTGTACCCGCAAAAAGTAGTTGAAACATCGAGACAGGCCAAAGATCTTTTCTTCGAAGTAGTTAGTAGCACGACCCATTCGACCTTTACAATGGTAACGATCCACAGTGCTTCCCAATTTGCTATGCAAATGATCTTTGACGGCTGCAAATATAAACTAGACCATTGAATGTATCGAAAAGCCCAATTCATTGGGATTTCCTTATTGTGCCTGGTCCTTATGGGGCAAGTGTATCATTTATGATAAAGAGGGGGGGATTCAAAAGAATGATTCGAAGTTCTTGCAAAGTGGAACCATGCAGTACCAGACACGAGATAAATCTTCCAAAGATCAGGGCTTTCTTCGAATAAGCCAATTCATTTGGGATCCTGCAGATCGCTCTTTTTCCTATCCAAAGATCAGCCCTTTGTATTTGTGTTTTCACATTGAGAATTCTTTGAAGATGAAGAGATGCCAAAGGGGCTTCTTACTCCCCAAAAGCCTCCTTGCTAACAAAGGAAGAGGCAGAAGTGAGACGTTTCTTCTTATCAACTTGCACAATGACCTCCTCTTGTACCAACTCAACACTTTCAGTCTGTACGACAGCAATAGTTTTTAAAAGGATCTCCGACATAGGAGAAGAGGTGAGAACTTATGCTGTCTTTGGAATTTCTTCATTAGAAGTTCCCGCCTAAATGGTTTTATTGTTTCTACTCATTTGTCTAATGCTTGTAAGCTTACAAAGGTAGTTTATGTATTGAAACAAGCTTCAAGAGCTTGGTACACCGAACAAAGGCATGGGGTTGTACTACATACACATTGTCGGATAACGAATCTTCGAAAAAAATTCTGTTGGTATCAATTTGACGGAGGGACAATCTGTTAACAACGTCGAGATTGAAAATGAGATGGACAGCTGTCGGTTTAATGATGAGGGTAAACACTTCGGGATAATCGATACCAAGACGTTAATTCAAACCTTTTGCAACTATTCGAGCTTTATGTTATTTGAGCGATCCATTCGTGTTATATTTAATTCGAAAAATCCATTTGCATTTAATAACATTTTGAGTTTCAGTGGGTGGGACAAAGATCCAAGTTATTAATTATCATTTTTATTCGTCCATTTTTGTTCTAATTTAAAATCGTTATTAATTGTCGTTATTATTTATCGTCTAAAAATTTATAAATAAATTCATTAACTCGTTTATTTTTTTTATATTTTTTTTTTGTAAATTCATCGTTAACTAAAAGAATGTTAATTAACATTGCTAATTTAAGTTTTCTTTTTACATTAAATCAATGAAATATGGGTAATATTAACGAAAAAAAGGCAAAAAAAGTAATTTCTAGAGGTGTAGCAAGTAAAATTGAGGACGCGATTTAACAATTCTGATTATTAGAAGCAACACAAATTTTATTGTGTGACCGTTGTATATGCGACGAGAAAAATATAATCACTTTTTTTTTTAAATAGTGACCACTTTTTATAATTAAACAATGAGTGGTTACTATTTACAATAACGGAGTATGAGTAAAATCGGTGTAGAAGCAAATATACCGTTGACACTTGGCAGGTGGCTGAAATATTGTGATGCAACAATGTTGAGCAGTGAGCTTGACTGAAACGTAATTCGTCATTTTGTTGTCAGCAAAACTAGCCAACGGCCACATTTGTCACCAAATCCATAATAAACCATTTAGGTAGTTACATGTAGCAGATACACCAACCATTTGTGCCATTGTCATAGCTACTCCTCTCCATATATTATTATTATTTGATTTTGATGACATGAATCTTGAAGCAGTTGGTTTATCAATAATTCTAAGATAATAATATCTTGATTTACATACCAAGTCATGACTCAAAACACTGAGTATTTTATTTATGGCAAGGACGGATTTACATTATAATTATTAAACAAATCGCTACAAAAACAATTAAAGTTCACATGAGAAACCAAAACTAAAAGATCCGTTAACGCAAAAACTTATACAAGAATGGGTGGGCATAACTTAATGAAATTGACAAACCAAGCATATTTGACCTGGTGATTGCTCACCTTATCATTTAACCATGAGGCCATAAGTTTAATCCTTGCCCATGGGAATGAACCAGATTCGTTGATCAGTCATTTATCTATTCACAAGAGTACCACATGGATTACAAAATGTTATCAAATAATGGAATTGACAAGTATATTGCGTCACTTGTGACATCTTAAACTTAAAACGGGTCAAACAGGATAGATGATAAAAGCAAAATGACTTGCTTAAAAGTTCACTTCAGCAAGATCGAGCAAGAAAAAGTGCATGTAACATAAAATGCAATTATGTTGCTGAGACAGTTCCACATAATAACGTGGAACAGAACATATATTCAATAGATTTTCAATTTCATATACTCGTACTCTCGTACCTAACTAACCAACTTAAAATTGTAAACAAGGAATAACATTACATACTGATATCACGATAATTTTATCATGAAATCACACTCAGAAATATACAAGCGGGAACAACCAAGGGAAAGTAAGAGAAGCGAAATTTCCAAGAACCGGCATGCAACACAAATTCGGCATACTTATCTTGAGTTCGACTTCTGCTTCCTTCTCTCACCACCTCCACTTAGAGCCAATGGTTCATCGGTTTGAACAGCTTAAGCTTCATTCATGGATGTTGCATGAATTTCACGGTGACTCGAGGATCTCTCGTAAATTAGATCCAGATTGTTATGGTGCACCCTATTAGACTATTAGTTACACAATTGCCCAGAACTTCTTCCTACATATTAGCACAGTTTCAGGCTTCTTGTGTTGGTCCTCCAGCTGGTACGAGCTCACATCCCAGAGGAATTGGGATGCGAGAGCCTTAACTCTTGTCGTGATAGATTCCTCGTCCCTTATAATCACATAACCCTACAGGCATAAACATGTTTCGTGAGATTCTAGTTTCATAACCTGAATCTCTTCCATCACTATCTCTTCAAATATATACGTCCTCAATCCCAAAAATAATGATCAACTTTATTTTTATTTTTTTTGAAGTCCCGAAATATTCATCATGTTATATACTAGGTACGTTAAAAATGGTGATATCATCAGTTTACCCTCAATTACAATAAACAAATTGGGAATGGTCAAATAGGAGTGCAAGACCTGCAACATCTCTAGTAAGAGTTTTAGAGTGAAAAGCATTTCAGACATTTTCCTTTCAAAATCAAGTCCGAACTACTAACCAAAAGTAATCAATCTATTTGGAAAATGGAGTAGTATAGGATAAGATAACACGATGCCAGAAGAATGTATTTAAAAATCTGATTTTTCTCTATATGTTTGAGAATTACAGGGCTCACGGGATACCAAGATACGAGTATTGCACTGTATATATTCTAGACTTCATAGTTCATACGCTGTTTCATATCGATTCTGGGAAGTGGGAAAATGAAGATTGTATACCAATCGTCATCATCATCATAGTTTTCTCAACAAAAAAGAGAAAAAAAAAAAAAAAAAAAAAAAAAAAAAAAAAAAAAAAAAAAAAAACAAAACCAAAACCTTTTTAGGTCCAGATGTTTGAGCTAGAGTAAAAGGTGTGTATGGAAGCAATTCAAAAGTGAGAAGATACCTGCGGTCGCAGAATCCGGTCCATTTCCAGCATAATATCTTCCAGTTGACAGCCATCCCCGTGATTTTTGTAATGAGAGAGGAGATAATTTGCATGCAAGAGATCATAAGTTCGAGGATATGTTGAGAAAGGCTCACACCTATGCAGGAAGCATTCAATAAGCTTAGTAAGAGACTGCTGATAAATCTACATTTTACATATAACCTTTGTTTTTCAAAATTATCTAATGTAATCTTACATTCAACAAATAGAATTTTCTAACCTAAAATTTGGATTTCTTAATGACACGACATAGTACTGCTGAGTAATAAATTGAAGAGTGGCTAAAAATTAACGTTTAAAAAAAGGTAAACTTGAGTACGTGACATACACTATTAGTAGAGTTTAGCATATAAGAATATTACCCCGTAGATGATTTTAAAAATTGATTACATGTTAGATTTGAAAAACACAAAGGTGCAGCAAATAATAGATAGCTGGGGAAAATTACAAGATAGAGCCTCACCAATCATGAAAAACACCTAGCAAACCTCGGTTGTAGATCGCAGACAATGTATTATCTATGGTTGATGGAACCACATTCATTACCCAAACAGGATATGTTGTTAAAGATACAGCAAAACCACCTAAACGAGCATTCATGTCCATCACATTTCGAATCTCTGTCTGGTTAACATTCATCAACTTCCAGTACTTTTGAACTTGATTCTGCCAAAACAGTGTGTCTGCAGCAAAGAGTTCTCGACTAATACCTGTCAAACAATGCAGTAAATCACGTCATCAAATAATATAAATATTGTTTAGAACATGTACAATAGTTGTTGAATCCACATTTGTAAAAATGTACACCTTTAAAATCCAATGTCTTCTTCACATCAGCTACTTACAAATGAACTATGTTTCCACGCCCAACTAAGTGGATAATATTTTTTTTTTTTTTTGGGGGGGGGGGGGGGAGTAACTGATGACGCAAGAGCATACCAGTCTCTAAATTTGGAGGGGGATTCAAATCGATGATCTATAGGCCAAGACCTCAGAAATACTAGGCAGATCACTTTAGTTAAATGCCTAACTCGCCGGTACGAAAAATGAACTGGTATGGACTTGCACCATGATCTAAAACACAAATATGACCAAGTTTTTTGACAGCCCTAATATTTATATGAAATGCTAATAACAAGCAGGTTAGCCGAATCAGAAATTTTAAAACGATACCTGATTTGCCGAGGCTCTCAGAATACACTGACAAACGCTCTGGTGGTGGAGGAAGTCTATTCACATTTGTTTGTTGACTAAATGTTACGCAATTACCCAACGGCGTATACCAAGATGGCTTAGAAATGTCTGTCACATCACAGATTTTGACGAGGTTCTTCTCGGCATTGTTCTGTACACAAGACTGATCTCCTGGTTTAACCCAGATTGCTGTCTGAACCTTCTTGGCTATGAGCTTCCAGCACATAGCTGTTGTTATATTCACCAACTTATCCCATATAACAGGGTAATCTTTATCCTTTCTATATGCTGGAGGTGCAGAGTATACAAAATATCCATTTGGTCTTAAGAGGCGATCCACTTCTCTCAGTAGAATGCCATCTGCATATTGCACAAAATTCAGCAAAATCACTACATGAAGTAAAATTGGTTGAGCTATTAGGTTTGAGAAACAAAATAGTACGGCTCCCAAAGCAAGCATCTCTATTCTAAAGCAGAGTGTGGAATACTAGTTATTTTGGAGTTAGAAAATCAAGATGAAAAAACATGTGGATTTACGACAGGAAATTTTCTTCCTACTCAACAGTTGAAAAACGTCCTAAAGGATTTTTCTACGAGAGAAATATGGTACCACTGGGAATGACCCAAGTAGCAATTTAAAAAGATTAAAAATACCCACCATTTTCATGCCAATCAACTCGACATCTCGAACAATGTACCATATCAAAGGAACTTGTCGGGTAAGGAAGTTGTTTTGTGGATATAGCAGCAATCATTGTCCCAATTCCTCGTTCTAAAGCAAACTGGATTTGATTTTCATGACCATCCTTAGGTGCAAATGACATAGTCTGTATACCCAATTGAAGCAAATACGCCCCAAAGCTAGCAACACCACAACCAACATCTAGGACCTGAAATACCCCGGCAGAACGCAGATCACCTGTCTCATTAGTGGTCATATTTCCTAACCTGCAAACAAAATTAAGCCAGAAGATAAAAACTTCCGCAGAAAATACCAAAAAAAAAAAAATAGTAACCGCTACAATAGCAATATACGCAGGCTAGCAAAGAAGACATTGCAAAGAACGACATTTAAATAGTAAGTCAACAGTCAGGAATAAAAGGACGATGTACTAAGTACTCCTCTAGTTTCTAAAAAAAGGAACAAAACTTGATCTTGTTTACGTCCAATATATTCAAATGATTGACACTCACAATGTCACAGGGCATTAATTTTTTAAATCTGACACCACCAACATTCTAACCCGGAACGAAATTTAGTTCAATTATTTGTCAGAATTATCATGCATTAGCCTAAAATGGCCTACCTATCAATATATTCAGTGGCTCCATGCTTGAAATGAGTACCACCACCAGGGAACCACCACAACTCATCCTTTTCATGCACCCAATTTTGGCCTCCTTTCACTTCAGCAAGATGAGTATGATTCACATTACTCATCCAAACGTAATCTCTACTAACTGGCCACCTAATTGGTATTTTATAATCCTTGGGAGGTGGCACCAAACAGAATAACTGCTTCTCAGGAGCGGGGCAATGTCTTTCCAGTTCCTCCTTCCTTGACACATCTAGCGTTGGGAGCAACTTTTTAACATAGGAAGGGTCATGGCAAGGAATATATTCATTAAAGTTTATTGGGCATACATTCATCCCTGATCGAGGGATTATCAATGGCGTTCTCCGATAAGTTAGAGCAACTCTATTTGTAAACCTTGAGGAACCTGCGGGTTATTTAATACAGTCAATTACACAAAGAACAAAAGCAAAGGAAAATCTAGAAGTATGAAAACACTTGATGTTATCATGAGAGGTTTTATCATCCTTTGCATAATTACTTCAAGAAGTAGATCAACCATTTGAAGCAATTAAACCAAGTTAGTATCTCAACTTTTGCATACAACACACTATGTTTTCTAAACTAGGTGTGCTTCTTTCATCATGAAGTAGAACCATTTGATGCAATTATCGGAACCAATTTTCATAATGGGTCTTCCAGAAACAGCCCTCTTTGTGTTGTTAATACAAGGTTAAGGTTGCATACATTCCACCCCTTACTTACGCTATTTGCTAGGGCCCTTTAAGTTCAATAAGTGATTATGAAAACCATTTTATCTGATAAGTGCATCAGAGAATGATATCGGAATGATTGACATAATATAGGGTAGGAGCTCTTGAGGCACTATGGTAATGTTTCATTAATGCTTCACTACTATCTTTGGCAGTTCGTCTCTCACAATTAAAACTAAAATTGAGCTCAATTGATTCACCATCAACTCATTGCTTGAACTAAGAGGGTCACATTCCCATAATCTGATCTATCACCAATCTTGAAAAGAGTATTCGACTAATGTCTTCCTTTTTGAACTATACCGAGTTGCAAAGGCTTGTGCAAAGATTCACAACTTACATGCATGGACGATTTAATCAATAACCACTAACTCCTACCTCCGTCTTAACCACTAGGCTAATGACTTTCATATCTAAACAACATTCTAGATCTTTCTTTCCCAAAAGCTCACTACTAGCATAAATCACACTACCCCAAATCCAATAAAACAAAAATTTACATGCACTAAGCTTATACCACACAATGGTAGACCTAAATTGCCTTTATCCCTCAAAGCATGAAACTTCCAACACCATAATTAACTCACATACTCCCTCGTCTCAATCATTTGTTTACCTTTGATTAAAATACCCCTTTCAGAGAATATAAAATGTAAACAAATGACTGAGACGGAACGGAAAATTACCATTAAAGTACACTAATCATATAAAGATTGAAACTTTAAAAAAAATAAACAAATTAAGAAGTGGGTAAAGAGAAATACCAAGGGAAAAATTAAGAGAAGGAGAAGAATTAGAGAAATCTTGTAAAAGAGGAGGATTATTAGCAAAAAGGGTGCCTGCATAAAACGAAGCTGCCATTAAAATTAAACCCACCATTATTGTTTGGCCTTTGATTGATTCCGGTTTCGCCCATGTTAGAAATTCAGTTGTTCCCATGATTTAATGTGCTTGTGTATGAAGATCAAAGGGGTTTAATTGTCTTTTTACAGGTGAGATCTGCAGGTTTTTTGAGGAGGACGTGATAACAGGGAGAAATATGATTCAGGCGTGATGGTGGAGAAAGGAACATGTATAACATTGAAGTGAACAAAGTGAGACCATGGTCACGTGAATGCCGATTGTTTTTTTCTTTTTTTTTTAAACACTAGTGTGTAACCCGTGCATTCCCGTGCATAAATGCACGGGTATAATATGAGTTTATGCATAACAAATTATTTGTGCAGGCAAAACATTGGTTATGTAAATTATAAGTACTTTGTA